>JAJEJO010004930.1:180794-206443 GCA_020662805.1 Glaucomys volans
AGTGACTCAGGAGGCTGAGGCAGAAGGATCACAAGGTCAAAGACAGCCTCAGGAACTTAGTGAGATCCTGCTGCAAATTAGGAAGGGCTGGGGGTGTAGCTCAGTGGTGAAGCACCCCTGGGTGCAATCCCCAGAGCCATCAAATACGGCAAGACCAGAGCAAGGCGCAGCAGCGCATTCCTGTGCTCCCATCTGTTTGGCAGGTTGAAGCAGGAAGATTGCAAGTTCAAGGCCAGCTCAGTCAATCCAGGAAAGGAAAAAAAAGGCAGGGCTGGGGACGGAGCTCAATGGTAGAGCACTTGCCAGGCATGTATGAGGCCCTGGGTTTGATGTTCAGTACTGTAAACAAACAAGGTAAAATTTGCAAGATCAGGTCAGCAGAACTTCACCCAAGCACGGAGCCCTACTGAGCACAAGCTGCAGGCACCGGAAGCTGACCCTGCATGGACTTGTCAGTTTCCTGGGGCCCACACGCCCTTGGGTGGAGCTGGCTGGGGTGTGCTTTCTCTCTCTTGCGACCAGAAGCGTCTTCACTGGTAAGGGTTCCACCAAGCTCAACCTCTGTTGTGTCATTCATTCAGGAAGCATTTGGTGACTGCCAGGCCCTGTGACACACTTTCTCAGGTTTCAGGGGAGCCCCTGATGCTGCAAGAGAGAAAGGCAGTCAATGGAAGGTGACCGAGGTGCCACAGGCACCAAAGGTTGGTGCCCAGCTGCCCCTGCAGGTTTTGCCTCTCTGAAGAGTGGAGTGGCCTTGAGCCTTTGAGGAAGGGCAGGACTTCTCAGGGGAGGGGGAAGAGCCCTGCAGGCAGCAAAGATGGGGAGAAGGAGAGCATGTTGGGGGACACAGCCCAGGGACTGCGGGCGGGTTGGTATGGTCACCACGTGGGCCCTGTGTGGGTCAGTGGGTGGCCAGGGTGGGAGGCAGGGATGGAGCCTTCCGCTCTGCACTTTCGATTGTGCTCTTATCCTACTTGGAAGAGCCTCGAGGATTTTTAAACTCATAGCATTTTTGTCTTACTTTATTTTTCACTTTGAAGGATATTTCCAGAAGGGTAGTAAAGATGAATTGAAGAAAAGAAAATGAGGCAAGCAGACGACTTTGGAGACTATTATGGTCTAGAGACGAGATCCTCAGTAGTGGTGACAGGCTGGACGTCAAGTCAATTCAACGTGGGGTGAAGGGAGAGTGGCATTTGGGACCCCCGCCCTCCCTTCCAATCCTGTGTTTCTGGTTTGAACAGGTGGGCGAATGCACCAAGCCAGGGGCTACAGGGGCAGGTCTGGGGTCGGACTGGGGGCGAGGACAATGATCGAGTTGCACTAGTTGAGTTGGGGGTACTGTGGGCCCACCAGGTGACATCCGGGAAGCATGGCCCAAGTGCAGACCTTCAGAGGACGAACAGGACCTCGGAGTCTCCAGCAAGGAAGTGAGACTCAGCCTCTCAGGTGTGATGACGAGGACCTAGGCGATTGGAGAGGGGGCTGAGCTCAGGTGCGTTCTGTTTTTATTAAAGTTCTGTTTTTATCTAAGTTACAGACACACAGAGCCAAGGGGTTCCACGGGACATTACCGAAATGGTCGCTCCCTGCCACCACACCTCGCTTTCAACTCCTGGTACTGATTTTGGGGATTGTCTACCTCCCGATCGCTCATGAGGAGGTGGTGTCCCTTGTTCTCAGTTTCGAAGTCAGATGTTTCCTCACCTGGAAGATGGCTATGCACGCTTTCATACCCACTGGCTCCATCACACACTCTCATTCGCACATGCTTCCTCTGCCCCAGCTTCCAAAAATGTTTTTGTAACAATATTTAGGTGTATGTTACCACGACCACGTGAGCAGTGACCTGCCCTGGGAGCCACATAGAGGCTGTGACCTCTTTTTCCTTCCTGAACTATGTTTTATTTTCCAGGAAGTTGTTGAAAATCTGTTTCGTTTTCTCCCATATATCCCAACCCATTCTCAAGTCAACTGCATCTTGAAGAAATTTGCCCCCCAGGCCCCCGGCTTCTCAAGCTGCCCTGAGGCCTGCCGTGTGCCTGTCACCCTGGGAGCGCCTTCACCCTCACTGCAGCTGCAGGCTTCTCCCATGAGCCCCAGGGACCTGGCCCCTGTAAGCTGCTCCACTGGTCCTGTGGCGTCCAGTGATGTGGTGAGAGGGGCCTCCAAGACGCAGCTCCTGTGCTCGTGTCACCTCGCACATCAAGAGATGCTGCAAGCCGGGCGTGGTGGCGCACGCCTATAATCCAAGCGACTTGGGAGGCTGAGTCAGGAGGATCGCGAGTTCAAAGCCAGCCTCAGCAACTTAGCGAGGCCCTAAGCAACTCAGTGAGACCCTGTCTCTAAATAAAATACAAAATAGGGCTGGGGATGTGGCTCAGTGGCCGAATGTCCCTGAGTTCAAGCCCTGGTTCCAGGAAAAAAAAAAGAGAGATGCTGCAGGTGCGAGGTTACTAATCAGCAGACCCTTCACTAAGGACATTTCCCAGGTGGCCTGATCTAACCACAGGAACCCTGTCCAGGTGGATCTAATCTCTGGATGGTGGTGGAAACCAGCCATTCCAAGAGTGAGAGAAGTTCAGAAGTGATTCTCCATGGCTGGGGCGGAGGTGACCATGAGGCAAGGGCCTGAAAGTGGTCCCTAGGAGCTCAGTCCTGCAACCGCAAGCCGTAACCTGAGGAGTCCTGGAAGTGGCTTCTTCCCCAGACCCTCCAGGTGAGAAACAGTCAGTCAACACCTTGATTTCAGCCTCCACAGACCCCAACCAGGGGCCCTGGTCACACCTGACCCTGACGTCTGGATCATGGACACGGGAGATAAATGGACGATGTTTGCAGCTGAGCTTGTGGTGACGGTGACATGGGAGCAGGAAACAAACACTCATCCTGGGGGTTCCTTCCTTCTCTCTGGACTTGGTCCCTATGTTTCTGGGTCCTGTCTTCCTCTTTGCTTACTCCCCTAAGAGTGGCACATCCACCAGTATCTTCCTAAGGAAGGTGCCTGGGGACACGCTCACAGTCCCAAATGGCCTTTATTCTCTATTCGCTCCCAATTGAAGGTTGGCTGGATGCACATGGAATTCAAGGTTAGAAGCCATTTTCTGGAGCTGGGGTTGTAGCTCAGTGGCAGAGCGCTTGTTTAGCATGTGTGAGGCACTGGGTTTGATCCTTAGCATCACATAAAAATAACAAAGGCATTCTGTCCATCTACAAGTACAAAAAAATGTTTCTTGAAAAGCCATTGTCCTCTGGAATTTTTTTTTTCTTTTTTTTTTTTTTTTTTGGTACTAGGGATTGAACTCAGGGGCACTCAACCACTGAGCCACATCCCCAGCCCTAGTTTGTATTTTATTTAGAGACAGGGTCTCACTGAGTTGCTTAGGGCCTCGCTAAGTTGCTGAGGCTGACTTTGAACTCGAGATCCTCCTGCCTCAGCCTCCCAAGTGCTACAGGCGTGCGCCACCATGCCCGATTTCCTCTGGAATTTTGAAAGCCTTGCTCCCTTGTCTTCTAGCCCTGCAGTTGGGATACCCGTTATTATTCTGACAGTGTCTCATTATGTGAAACCTGTCCTCTCTCTCCCTTCTCCCTCTCTTTCTCCCGGAAGTTTTTAGAATCTTCTGTATGTCCAGTGTTCCAAAATGTCACAATAATGAAATAGACCCCTCGGTGTGGGTCTGTGTCATCCCTCAAGCTAGGAAGGGCCATCCTGAGATGTGGCAAGAAGGTCCCTGCACCAGGCTCTGACTCCAGGGTGCCCTCCACCCCTATCCCATCATCCTCCAGCCAGGCTCCCTCCCACAGAGCCAGGAGTCTCTGGGATAGCTCAGAACCCTGGTCTTGGCAATGACCTAGGTATCTTCCTGGAACCTGGAATTCCCTGCCCAAATAGCCCGCAGCCAACTTCCAGGGCCGGTGTGGGCATCCTCTCTGGATCTGTCCTCTTGAGGGCAGGACAGACCACCCCACTGTTGTTTGCCCCCTAAGCTTCTGGGTGTAGCCAAGGAATGGCTCTGTGTGGGAGACAGGGACAGAGCATGGCGGTGTGGGGTGCCGGTGTCCATGTGCGTGCCCAGCGGTGCCTCAGGACGTGGGGCAGATCCAGGAGCTGGAAGCGGAGGGAGCAGATGCAGAAATGCCAGCCCACACCCCGCATTCTGGAGCAGAAGGCAAGGCGCCTGGGCGTTCTGCAGCAGACCCTGGCCTCCCGGATGGTCATGAAGGTGCGCGTGTCAAGGTAGGAGGAAAGCACCTTGGATTTGAGAGTGTGTTGACTTCAGTTTTAACCTCACGTTTTAGACACAGGCCGCATGGGCCTGGTCGGTGCTCCTGCCCCAGCTGCTCCAGTGTTGGGGTGGGCGTGGCCCCAGGCTGAGGTCGCTGTGCTCACATCTGGAAGTTCATTCTATCATTCTGGGACATTTCTTACCTCCTAGGGGCCCCTCGCTCTCTGCCACTTCCTCGTTCTCTGGAGCTCCGATTAGCTGCGTGGTGGGCTTCCTCCATGAGCGTTCTGATCAGCTGAGCTTTTCTCTCCCTTTCTTTCTTGCTGTTTTTGTTTGTTCGTTGAGGCTGGAGGTCGGACCTGCGGCCTGTCTTCTGCTAAGCACCCTCTCTACCACTGAGCAGCCCCCCACCCCAGTCCTTTCCTACTTTTTTTTTTTTTCCTCCAAACTTTCCATTTGAAATTATTCATTTCTGCTGTCTTTAATTCCCAGAAGCACTTTCATGTTCTTTGAATGTACCTTTTTAAAATACAATCTCTTCTTTTTTTTTTTTTTGGAACCAGGGATTGAACTCAGGGGCACTCGGCCACTGAGCCACATCCCCAGCCCTATTTTGTATTTTATTTAGAGACAGGGTCTCACTGAGTTGCTTAGAGCCTCGCTAAGTTGCTGAGGCTGGCTTTGAACTCGCGATCCTCCTGACTCAGCCTCCCAAGTTGCTTGGATTATAGGCATGCGCCACCACACCCGGCCAATCTCTTCTTTTTAAGAAGCTATTTTGTATTTTGTCTTTTCCTAGTGTGGCCCATATTCCAAGTTAATCTTTTTTTTATTGCTGTTTGCTTGGTTTTCTGTCTTTCTTCTTTGTCTCTCTTCTTTTCTTTTTGGAGAGGGGAGTGCAGTTATCATCCTTGCCCACCCACTCCTCTCTGAGAGCAGGCTGGTAAGAAGCTGGTGGGAGCCCTGTGACTACCTGTCGCATCCCTCGTCGTCGCTCTGGCTAGAGCTGGGCCAGGAGAATCCCAGGGTTTGCATGCAAATCTAGGTGTACTTCCCCTTCCACTCTCTTGGCTCTTGGGTTGATACCTAACTTCTGTATCACATGGTAAATTTACATTTAACCTTTTTTTTTTTTCTTTTTTTTTTTTTTTACAAATCAATGGTTTTGTTATGCGCTCAGTTGTGCATTCATATAATCTGCGGTCTTTTGTCTCTGACTTCTTCCTCTTAGCATAATGCTTTTAAGGTTCACCCATGTTGTAGCATGTGTTAGTGCCTCACTTCTTTTTAAGGCTAAATAATACTCCGTTGTTCGGACAGTCACATTTGTTCATTCCGTCCTTGGTAAATGGACATTTGAGATGTTTCTGCTTTGGGGCCATTATGAACAACTTTGCTGAGAACGTTCGTGTCCAGGCTTCACGTGGACATGTGTTTCCATTTCTCTGGGGTACATGCCTAGGAGTGGGATCTGTGGCTCACATGCTCACTCCAGGTTTAACTTTGTGAGGAGCTGCTAGGCCATTTTTCCCAGGGGCTGTGCCCCCTTTTACAGCAACACACAGGGTTCCAGTTTCTCTCTCTTTTTCTTTCTTTCCTTTTTTTTATTTTATTTTTATTTTTCCAGTGGTACTAGAAATTGAACTCAGGGATGCTCTGCCACTGAGCTACATCCCCAGCTCTCTTTATTTTTTATTTTGAGACAGGGTCTTGCTAAGTTGCTGACTCTGGCCTGGAATTTGCCCTCTCCATGCCTCGTCCTTCCAAGTCACCAAGTGTACCACTGTGCCTGGCGGTCAGGTTAGGGCTTTCTGAGTTTCTCAAATCTGTAAGTGATATCACCAAATGGAGATCTGCTGTTTTTGTTTTGTTTCGTTTATTCCTGTCCCATCCTCTCTTTCCTCTCCTTCAGGGAATCCAACTGTCTGTATGTTAAATCACTCTGTCACTCAGGCTTTTCTTTTTTTGGGTGGCTTTTTCCTCTCTGAGTTTTAGTTTGAATAGTTTCATTGCTCTGTTTTCAAGTCAACTGGTATTTTTCTGCAGTGTCCATTTGAAGTTAAGTCATTCGATAGATATTTTATTAAATATTGTAATTTTATAATTCCTGGTTTCAGGATTTCTGTTTGGTTCCTTGGATTGGTTTCTGCTTCTGTCCTGAGACAGCACATCTCATGTATGCTTCTTACACAGGAAGTATCTTGGAGAGCATTTCTGTTGGGAACTGAACTGTGCCCCCTGAAATACATATGTGGAAGCCTAACCCCAATATGACTATATTTAAGAGGTGATTAAGGTTGAGTGAGATCACCAGGGTGGGCCCTAATCCAATCTGGCCATGTCCTTAAAGGAAGAGAAGGAGACGCCAGGGATGTGCATAGAGGAAGAGGTAAGGACACAGGGAGGGCCTCGTCTGCATGCCAAGGAGAGAGGCTTCAGACGAAGCTAGCCCTGCTGGCTCCCTGAACTCGATTCGGTTCCCTGGAGCCTTGGTCTTGGTGCCCAGCCCCAAGAACTGTGACAAATGAAGTTCTGTTGCTCAAGCCCCAGTCTCTGGTATTTTGTCATGGCAACTCTGCAGACAAATACAAGCTATACTAATTGGTTAAGATCCTGAGCCTGGGCTGGGGCTGTGGCTCAGTGGCAGAGCACTTGCCCAGCATGGTTGAGGCCCTGGGTTTGATTCCCAGCACCACATATAGCTAAATACAAGATGAAGGTCCATTGTCAACTGAAAAATATTTTTTTAAAAATCCTTAGCTGCTGATCCCAGCATCTGTTTTTCCTGGAGTCGGTCTCCATTGCTTGTTTTCTCTCTTGAGAGTGGTTCACCGTCCCCTACATCTTTGCATGTCTAGTGATATGAATTGTATTCTCAGCATGGTGAATAATTATCCACCACAACAGATTCTGAGTTCTGTATTCTTCCAGAGAGTATAGATTCCAGAGAGTATAGCTCAGCGGGCATGAGCTCGGCTGGGCCCGAGTGTCAGGCTCTGTCTTTGCTAGAGTTGGAGTCAGTTAAAGGTCCTTTGACAACTGGAAAAAAAAAATTAAAAATAAAAAAAGATGATCATGGCTGGGCTTGGTGGCATGAGGCTGAGGCAGGAGGATTGAGAGTACAAGGCCAGCTTCAGCAAAAGTGAGGCACTAAGCAACTCAGTGGAATCCTGTCTCTGAATAAAAATACAAAATATGGCTGGGGATGTGGCTCAGTGGTCAGTGCCCCTGAGTTCAATCCCAGGTTACCCTACCCCTAAAAAAAAGATGATCATAGGAGTTTTCTGTTTTAATCAGTATCTTCATTTCCTGTAGTTGCTATAACAAATTACCACAAACTCGATGACTTTAAACAACAGTTCTGGAGACCACAGTTCTTAAATCAGGATGTCAGCAGGGCTACACTACATCTGAAGGCAGTGGGGACAATGCCCTCTCCCAGCCTCCCATGGTCCTCATGCTCCTTGGCTTGCCTCTGCCTGTCTTCACTTGGCCCTGGCTGTATGTCTGTGTCTTCCGTCTGTCTTCAATGTCCCTCCACTTCTCTTATAAAGACCCCTGTCATTGGATTTAGGGTCCACCTGCTACTTCAGGGTTTTTTCCTTACCTCAAGATCCTTCGGTCCATCCCACCCAGACAGAGCCTTTTCCAAATAAGGTAACCTTCCCACGTCTGGGATCTCATTTTTAGGCCTGCCTCTGACAACTGATCTGGCTAATTGTAATGCTTGCCTTTCAAATGTCAAGCTCACCTGGCCCGCACAGAAGTGCACGAAACCCACCTGCAAGTTGTGATGCCTGGAGTCGTTCCTTGGTTCATGCCTCATGGGGAATGTTGGTTTGGAGGTTTTTTTGTGACACTTTGTCTGATTTGGTGTAGAGTCATGCAGGACTCACAACACGGGATCCCTCCTCTTCTGTATCCTGGAAAACCTTGTTAGTATCACTTTTATTTGATTTCCTTAAATCTTTAGTTAAATTCATAAGTAAGGCCCCCTGGCTGGAAGGGTTCTGGACTCGGAGGTTTTAAATGACAAATGTGACGTCTTTAATAGACACAGAAATCGAATCTATTCTTTCTTGTGTGTGTCCTGGTAGTTTGTGTCAAAGAATTTTTCCATTTTATCTACATTTTTGGCTTTGTTGGCGTGAAGACATTCACAATATTATTTTGTTATCTCTTCATTTTGCTATTGATCTTCCTGATAGGGAAATGTTTTTTTCCTGGACGTCTATCAATTTCATTGCTATTTGCAAGGAACCAGCTTATAACATCATTGGTGTTTCTTCTTCTGTTTTTATCTTTTTCTTTCATTGCTTTCTACTCTTCATTTCCTTCCTTCTACTTATTTCCTTTCTGGTTGCTCAACAGGTAAACTTAGACCATTGATCTGAGACCCCTTTTCCTTTTTAAAATAGAAGCTCTCAATGCTGAAAGCATGGTTCTGGGCTCTGCCGTGGGCACATCCCACGTGTCATGGTTTTATTTTCATTTAGTGACAAATGTTTCCCAGCATCTCCTCCTGTTTCTTCTTTGAACAATCGGTTATTCAGAATCAGGTAGTTTAATTTCCAAACATCTGGGCATTTTCCAGACACCTTTCTTAGGTTTCTAGTTGCCATTAAAACCAGGAAATGCATCTGAGTCACTGAGGAGGTCACTGAAGTCCTCTAGAATCTATTGCAGCTTGCTCACGCCAGCGCGTCTCTCCCGGTTGTCCCCTCTGTTGGGCTTCCAAAACAGGGCTCCTGCGCAGCCACGGGGTCCGGGCTCCATAAACGGCAGCTGCGCCAGGGGGTTGCTGCGTTGCTCGAGTCTCTCCTGTTGACAGGGGCTGTCTACCCGTTCCACCAACTGCTGAGAAAGCGGCATCTGAGTGACCAACTGTGAACGCGGGTTTTCCTCCCTGTTCCTCCAGTGCTATCTGGTTTTGCTTCAGTGACTGCTTCTTTCTGTGCTGGGAACTAAACCCAGGGCTTGTGCCGGCTGGGCATGTGCCTGCCACGAGTTGCACCCCAGCCCAGCACTTTTTAAAAATTTTTTTAGTTGTCAAAGGACTTTATATTTTTACTGATCTATATGGTGAGCTGAGAATCAAACCCGGTTCTTTACATGTGGTAGGCAGGCGCTCTACCCCTGAGCCACGCCGGCACCCCAGCCCAGTGCCATTGATTTGTATGTTTTGAAGTCTGCTCTCAGGCGCACGGACTTCTTTTTTTTGGGGAACCAGGGATTGAACTCAGGGACACTTGGCCACTGAGCCACATCCCCAGCCCTATTTTGTATTTTATTAGAGACAGGGTCTCACTGAGTCGCTTAGGGCCTCGCTAAGTTGCTGAGGCTGGCTTTGAACTCGTGATCCTCCTGACTCAGCCTCCCAAGTCGCTTGGATTACAGGCGAGCACCACCAGGCCCAGCTACGGACTTTTAATATTGTTATGGACTTTTAATCCACTGACCTCAGTATCAGTGTAAAATGTTCCTCTCCATCCCAGGGAATCCCCTAGCTCTGGAACCTGTTTGAGAGCCTGTGGTTGGGTCTTGCTTTTTCACCCAGTGAAACAATTTCTTCCTTTGTATTAGGGTGTTCAGGTCATTTACACTGATAGAGTTATTAATATAGAGCAGGAAGGAATGAAATATGAAACAAAGTGGGTAGACAGAAACAAAAGTTGTTTTGTTTCACAAAATAGAGAGACCTCTGGTGAGGCTGAGAGTCACTCAGAAACAGACAACAGTCAGGCACAATGGTTTAGGCCTGAAATCCCAGCAACGTGGGGACTGAAGCAGGAGGTTCGCAAGTTCAAGGCCAGCCTGGGCAACTTAGTGGAATTCTGTCTCAAAATTAAAATGAGCTGGGCGTGGTGGCACATGCCTGTAATCCAAGCGACTTGGGAGGCTGAGTCAGGAGGATTGCAAGTTCAAAGCCAGCCTCAGCAACTTAGCGAGGCCCTTAGCAATTCAGTGAGACCCTGTCTCTAAATAAAATACAAAATAGGGCTGGGGATGTGGCTCAGTGGCTGAGTGTCCCTGAGTTCAATCCCTGGTTCCAAGAAAAAAAAAATGAAAATGAAAAAGTACTGAAATATAGCTTGTGGTAGAGTGTCCCTAAGTTCAATCCCCAGTACCAAACAAACATACAAACAACATAAATTTAAAAACAATATAGCTACAAATATAGCAGATGTTTTTAAAGATAAAAGAATTCTGTAAATAGGGCTGGGGTTGTGGCTCACAGTGGTAGAGTGCTTGCCTCGAATGTGTGAGGCGCTGGGTTCAATCCTCAGCACCACATATAAATAAATGAATAAAATAAAGGTCTATCAACAACAACAACAAAAAGAATTCTGTAAATAACTTTGTAACTTTTTTTGGAGGGGGGTACTGGGGATTGAACTCAGGGGCACTTGACCACTGAGCCACATCCCCAGCCCTATTTTGTAATTTTTATTTACAGGTAGAGTCTCACTGAGTTACTTAGCGCCTTGCCATTGCTGAGGCTGGCTTTGAACTTGAGATCCTCCTGCCTCAGCCTCCCAAGCTGCTGGGATTACAGGAGTGTGCCACCACACCTGGCCAAAATAGTACTTTTAAAAATAAACTGGAGCTGGGGGTGTAACTCAGTGTTAGAGCACTTGCCTAGCATGTTATGAGGCCTAGGGTTTGAACCTTAGTACCATACACACACACAAACATACATTAGGCAATTTTTGAAAATGATTTAATATATGCATTAACTTATAACCATAAAAACATTTGATTCAGTAGTTAAAATTCTATCCCATAAGAAAAAAATCAAATACAGTAGCAACACAAAACACACAGAGAATGTTTGTCTTATATGTGAATTCTACTGAATATTCAAGGAACAATTATATCTTATCTAATACAAACTATTCCAGAAAAGAAAAAAAAAGAAAGGGAAAACAACTCATATCATTTTATGAGACAAAGATAATTTAAACAGAGGAAATTACAAGTCAATCTCATTTATGAAACTAGAAGCAAAATCCTAAATAAATATTAACAAATTAATTCTAGCAGTATATGAAAAACTATCTCAACAGGAAAACAAACTCACAATCAAATTAAGATCACATAAGGTTTCTCCTAGCAATAAAGTGAAAGTTTAACATCAGAAAATCTGCTAGTGTGTTTCACATCATTGACAGACTCAAGGAGAAAATGCAGACAGCCTCAGGTTCTGAAAACTATTTGATAAAAGTCAACACTTGATAACTCTCAGTTAACAGAGATTGGAAGAGAGACTTCCTTAACATGAGAAAGGGCATCTAGATTCAAACCTAGATCAGGAGGCTGCCATCCCATTCCTAATCTCCCCTCCCAAACTGTTGGGTGTTTTTGTTTGTTTGGTTGGTTTTTTGGCGTGGGATTAGACCCAGGGTCTTCTGCGCACAAGGCAAGTGCTGTACCCCTGAGCTACACCTGCAGGCCCTCGCTTTGCTTCTCCATCTCAGTCAACAGCTACTCCATCTTCCAGTTGCTCAGACTAAAAGCTGAGGTCATCCTTGACCCCTCTCTTTTTCACTAGCTCCACTTCTGATTCGTCAGGAAATTGGATGGACTCAAATGTCAAAATGTAGCCAGGTCCCAGTCACATTTCCCCATTTGCCTCTTCTCACCCCTGGACCAAGCCACTACCATTCAGTTACTGTAAGAGTTACCTTCCGGGAAATCTGCTTTCCAACTCTGCTTTCCATATCTATTCTCAATGCAGCATTCAAAGGAACCTTTAAAGAATTTTTTTGTTGGGATATGGTTCATTTATAATATGATTTACTCATTTAAAAGTTTCAGTGCGACAAGCCAGGTGTGGTGGGGCACGCCTGTAATCCCAGTGACTTGGGAGACTGAGGCAGGAGGATCACCAGTTTGAGGTCAGCCTCAGCAACTTAGAGAGACCCTGTCGAGAAATAAAAAATACAAAGGGCTTAAAATGCAGCTCCAAAGTAGAGTGCCCTGGGTTCCTTCCTCTGTTCCCCTCCCCCAATTTTAGTGACCTTTAGTGCATCTCTTATCAGAATCAATTTTAGAACATTTTCATTACCCAAAAAGAAATGCTGCGTCCCTAAACCATTAGCTCTGTTCTCCCATGTCCCCCAACATCAGGCAGTTGCTGACCCACTTTCTTTCTCTAGAGGTTTGCCCACTCTGGATAGTTCATATGAGTAGGATCGCGTATCAGGGCTCCTGTGAGGGACTTCTTTCACTCAGCATGATGTTTTCAAGATCAACTCGTATTCCCTCATGTGTCAGTACTTTGTTCCCTTTCATTATCAAAGAATATTTCCTTGCATTGTATGTACAATATTCCATTGTAAAAAATTCCACATTTTATTTATTCCTTCATGGATTAGTGGACACGTGGTTGTTTTCTCACTTTTCGGTTCTTAAAAATAATGCCACTGTGAACACTCATGAACAAGTTTCACTGCAGGCCGAGTTTTCGTTTATCTTCAGTATATACCTTGAATTGGAAATGCTGGGCCCTGTAGGTTTCACCTTTTGAGGAGCTGTCAGGCTGTTTTTGTGGGGAGCTGCACCATCTTCCATTCCCACCAGCAACGCGAGGGATGGCCACACCCTTGTCACACTGCATTGCTGGTCTTTGTGGTCATAGCCATCCTGGAGGCTGTGGACGATCAGTCCTGGAGGTTCGAAGGTCTCCCTGGGGCTAGTGATGCCCGTTTCCTTGCACTTGCTGGGCATCCATGTGATCCTGGGGGAACTGTTTATTCAGAAACGTTGCCCGTTCTTTAATTGGGTTATTTGTCTTTTAATATGGAGTCTCGATACATTCCAGATACAAGTCCCTCATGGAATACATGATTGACAATTAAAGAGAGCCCTTAACAACATCAGCCAAGCCGGGCACTGTGGCATGTGCCTGGAGTCCCAGCTGCTCGGGAAACCGAGGCAGGAGAATTGCTCGAGCCCAGGAGTGTGAGGCCATCTGGGCAGCACAGCCCAAACGACATCACTCCTCTGATGGAATCTTCAGAGGCTTCCATCTCAGAGTGGAAGCCCAGGTCGGTACAATGTCCTACAAGGCCCTGTAGTCCATCATTCCGTCTCTGACCTACTCTCTCCTCTGACCTTTCCAGACACTTGTCACTTGCCGTTCCTGGAATGTGGCATTGCTGCTGCCTTGACCCTGACCTGTGCCCTCTGCCCAGCCCCCAGGAGTTCTCACAGACCACTTCCCCCCTTCCTTCCTCCTAGCCTGCTCCAAAGCGCTTTCTCAAGGTTTACCCAGACAGTCTTATTTTAAAGTGGCCTTGCCCGCGCAGGCCCACGCCTCTTCTTTCTAACCGTGCTGTGTCTTCTTGGTTGCCATTTGTCTTCTAATCTACTCTAAGAGTTTATTTGTTATGAGTTTCATTGATTAGCTATCAGCCTACACTAGAATCTCCCCACAGGGCTCTGTCTTGTAACGCCTAGAACAGCTCCTGGCTCAGAGGAGGTGCCCAATAAATATTTTTAAATGCAGTATTTATGTGAGTATTTTAATGAGTGAATGATTATGAAAATTGGGAGCCACTGGGTGGGTTGTTTGCTTGTTTTTTGCAGCACTGGGGGATCGAACCCAGGAGCATTCTGCCACTGAATCACATCCCCAGTCCTTCTTATTATCTTAGTAGCAGTGGTGCTGGAAGGAGTAGCATTAGGGATTTAACCCACGGGTGCTTCACCACTGAGCTACGTCCCAGCCCATTTAACTTTATTATTGTGATACAGGGTCTTTCTAAGTTGTCCTGATTGACCTCAAACTTGTGATCCTCCTGCCTCAGCCGCCTGAGCTGCTGGGATCCAGGGTGCACCACCATGCCCAGGCTATTGGGTAGCTTGGAGCAGAGGAGTGTCATGGTCTGACTTATGTTTCCACAATGCCACTGAGAACACTGCTGGTCATGGCTGTAGCAGGGCCAGGTGAAAGTGAAGGGACCAGTCAGGAGAGATCCCAATGGCTTAGGCAGGGGACATGGTAACCTGAGCCAGAGGGGTGGTGATGAGGATGAGGAAGAGTGGCTGGGTTGGGGTCTATTTCTCAAGTATAGCCTTGAGGGTTTTTTCGATGAGTTGACTGTGGGGTGAGGGAAAGAAAAGAATCAAGAATGACTCCAAGTGTTTCCGACTGAGCAGCCAGGTTGCCATCAACCAAGAAAGAAAGGTGGGGCAGGTGTTGTGCTGGGGCAAACCAGGAGGTCAGCCTGGAAGATGTTGGTTTGGGGTGTCCGTTTGGCCCGTTTGGAGTTCAGGAGAGAGGGCTGGGGTCGAGGTTGGGATTCCAAGCTGGTACTGGGACGTCATGAGCATTCAGATGATGCTTAAAGCCAAGCCCAGCCAGGACGGCCAAGGGAGCGTGGATGGAAGGAAAAGGCTGGAGGCCTGCAGCATCCCAACCTCGTGAACGCAGAGGCAAGAGAAGGGGACTCTAGTAAATCCAGGAAGAAAACTGAGTGTGGTGTCCTGAGAGAGAGGGAGAGCAAGTTTATCTGGACAGAGGGACCCATTTAGTTTGCTCCATGCTGCCAGTAGGTCAAGAGAGATGAGTGGAGGATCAACTGTTGCTTCAGCAGCTTTGAGGACACTGGTGTCCTTGACGAGCAGAGTCTGCGGTAGGATGGCGGGAGTGAATTCCATCTAGAATGGGCTTAGGAGGAAAATGCAGAGCTTCCGCTTCCTGCCCTGGTGGGGAAGAGGGTCCTGGGCCAGCATGAAAGCCCAGGGGACTGCAAAACTGCAGAAATAGATGAGGCAACTGTCCAGGCATCCGGCCTCAAACAGTACAAGACGAGGAGGGAATTCACGTGTGAACCCCACAGTTGCCCAGCTCTGTGCCTCAAGACCATTTCTCAACCTAGTCAAAGAGCTGGATTCCAAAACAGCACCGTAGAGTCAGGCACAGTGGCACATGCCTGGAATGCCAGTGACACAGGAGGCTGAGGCAGGAGGATCACAAGTTTGAGTCCAGCCTCAACAACTTAGCAAGAACCTGTTTCAAAATAAAAAATATAAAGGAATGGGATGTAGCTCAATGGAAGAGCACTGCTGGGTTCCATCCCTAGTACCAAAACCGAAACAAAAGAACACGGGGTGGGCACGCTGAGCCGGAGATGCACCTGAAGAAGCTGAAATCTGCGGGGTAGGGGCGTGGAGAGGAGGTGGTTTTGGTGAGAGGAGACCCCATAAGTCTTGCGGGGCGTGGGGAGGGAGGCTCCCGCGGAGTCCATGGCTGAAAGCCAGGCTGTTCCCAAGCAGGATGAAACCACCCAGGCCTTCATGTTCATGGCTGCTCCAGACAAAAGGATAAGCAGGACTGGGGAGGAACAGGTGGCAACTCCGGAGCCCGGTCCGCTGTGGAGAGGCCTCGCTCACCTCCCCTTAGCACTCCTGGCATCCACCCGAGTCACGTCTGAGAGGAAGGGACCACGCCCCAAAGGCAGCAAAGGCAAACTTTTTTCTGAAAAGGAGGCAGACATTGAACATTTGAACCTTTGCAGGTGATCTGACCTCGGCCACAGCTACTCAGCTCTGCTTTTGTGGTGTGACAACAGCCACACACGTCCGTAATGAGTGGTAACGGCTGTGTCCCCGTAAAACTAGATTTACAACAAACAGCCAATGGGTGCATCTGGGCCACAGTTTGTACTTGACCCAGCCCTCGAATAAGGTGTATTCTTTTTTTTTTCAATTTTTATTTTTAGTTGTCGATGGACCTTTACTCAGTTTATTTATATGTGGTGCTGAGAATCGAACCCAGTGCCTCACACATGCTAGGCAAGCGCTGTACCACTGAGCCCCAGCCCAGCCCGAGGTGTATTCTCAATTCTTTCTAATGGAGGCCTCACCAAACCACCAGAAGACTCTCACAGCACAGGTAGGGTTTGAAGATTGAGTCCTGCGAAGACAAAGGAGCTGGAGGAAAGCCTTGGTCTCTATAAATCCACCCTAGAAACTGCAGATAAGCCCACTGAGGTTCAAGTTGATCAGCTGGTAGGAATTATCTGCTAGAATGAGAATCAATGTTTTTCAGGAAACAATGACAGAAGCCATTGTCTCTATGTTGTGTTGTCCATGATATCTACTCTAGTAAAAAATTACTAGATGTACAAATCATCAGGGAAGCATGGGCTGAAGTCAGGAAAACAAAAGCAACCAATGGAAGCAGAACGAAAGATGCCCCAGAGGTTGGTCTCAACAGACTAATCTTTAAAGAAACTCTTAGAAATATATTCTTTTTTGGGGGTGGGGGCTGGTACTGGGGATTGAACCCAGGGGCACTCCACCACTGAGCCACGTCCCAGCCCTATTTTGATTTTATTTAGAGACAGGGTCTCACTGAGTTGCTCAGTACCTCGCTGTTGCTGAGGCTGGCTTTGAACTCACCATCCTCCTGCCTCAGCCTCCTGAGCTGCTGGGATTACAGGCGTGCACCACCGCGCCCAGCACAAATATAATCTTAAAGGAAACTATATCTAATGAATTAAAAGCAAATATAGTCTTAAAGCATGAACCAATACAGATCCCCAGCATATATACATTTATACTATGGATTTATGTTCATTTATTTATATACTATCATATTATATTTACAGATTATAAATATTTCAGTCTATTTCTCTAAAAGATAAGGACCAAGGACACAAAATATCCCTACTGCACTTTAAAAAGTTAACAGTAACTTCTTAGTATCATTCCCTACCAGTTAGTTTCCATTTCCATTGACTCATTATTTGAACAGATTTGAATCAGAATCTACACAAAACCCAAATGCAGTTGGTTGTTGTTGCTCACCTCTCTTAATCTATAGCTTCTCTCTCTTCATCTGTTATTGTTTTTCCTTTGAACTTTATTTGTTAAAGACACCAGGTGTGCTTTTTGCAGTTTCCCACAGTTTGGATTTTGCCGGTGACATCCTTTGTCCTGTTTCCCTGCCAATTGGTAGCAAGATATACTGTTTCCCAAATGGCAACTTCCCTCAAATTAATCCACAAGTTCAATACAACTTCCATGAAAATCCCACCTTTTTTTGTCACAGTCCTTGACAAACTGACCCTTCAAATGGAAGAGTAAGGGGGCCAAGAACTGCCAGCACAACTTTGAAAAGGAAGAAGTGTGGGGGAAACTCTCCTCCCCAGACATGGGAGTTATTCCAGGTGGGAAGCCTTTGAAACACTGTAATATTGGTGTGGGAATACAAAGACAGGGTGCCTGAACCAAGGGCAGACATTGCCAATCAAAGAGAAAAGGATGGAGAATTCAATACAGCAACCTGATTCTACATAAGGAAGAGACAAAAGCAGATCCCTACCTCAAACTGCACATGCCGGGCACACGCACAACCCCAGAACGCACTGGATATTCCCTTCACATTTCCAGTTTGCTTTCCAATATGTGAAAAACTCCAGAAGAAAACTCAGGAGTCTATGTTTATGACATCAGGATGGAAAGATGTATCTTCAGCCACAAACACACACCATGAAAGGCAAGAATGATACATTTCAAGACCTTAAAATTGAAAACTTCTGTGTGAAGAAAGATACTGCAAATGAAAAAAATGAGCCAGACAGGAGAAAATAGCTATAATTTATATAGGGAGGCTCAACATCCAAAATTTAAAAAGAAACTCACTAATGAATAAGAGAAAGAGTAAAGGATAAGGCAATCTGTAGTATATAAAACTCCCCCGGGGCTGGGATTGTGGCTCAGTGGCAGAGCCCTTGCCTAGCATGGGTGAGGCGC
Source organism: Glaucomys volans (assembly GCA_020662805.1). Taxonomy (NCBI): domain Eukaryota; kingdom Metazoa; phylum Chordata; class Mammalia; order Rodentia; family Sciuridae; genus Glaucomys; species Glaucomys volans. Next base: position 198,791 of record JAJEJO010004930.1, read on the forward strand.
TGCGTTTGATCCTCAGCACCACATATAAATACATAAAATAAAGGTCCATTGACAACTTTAAAAATTAAAAAATAAAAACTCCTCCTAAGATGAATGACTACATGAAATGTTTAGCCTCATTAGTAATTAGGGAACTACATACTAAAATATGGAAACATTGTGGGTTGAGAGTACAGTCAGTGGTAGGGTGCTTGCTTAGCAAGTGCAAGGACCTGGCTCCACTCCCCAGCCCAAAAAAAAAAAACCAAAAACAAAAAACAAAACTCACCATTTTGTCTCTAAAGACTTGGGGAAAAGAATGAAAATCAAGTCCGGTAAATAACAGCTAGTGTTGGCAAAGATGTAGAAATGTGGACAGCATGAGCTGCTGGTGGGAACGCAAGGTGATGACTTCATTTTGGAAAGAAAATTGGAGACACCTCCTAATGTGGGGAAGAGGTGCATCTTCTGGGCCAGACATCTTCCATGTGCCCCCCTGAACAGATGGTCTCCACACTCGGCCTTGGGTTCGCCAGCAGCCAACCTGGCAGAAAGGAGGAGAGGGGTGTCAGGGTATTTGGTCACCAAAGCCAGCAGAATCCCTTGGCAAAGGATTCCTCCTGCTCAGGTGGCCATCTCTACACAATGACTCACGTGGGGGGCCTTGTTCCACTGGTCCTGAAGGTGGTGACAGTCAGTTGCTACTCTACTGGAATTGCCCACGTCTCCCTGACTGTAAGGGATTCCTACATGAAGAGCTTTGCAAGCGAGCTTCTAGAAGAACACTTCTAGTGCTCACCTGGTGCCACTCTCAGGTGCTCCAGGAGACTAAACAGGAATATTCGTTGCAACCCTTCTTGTCATTGGAAGAGTGGAAACAACCTGTTTCAGTCAGCTTTTCACTGCTGTGACTAAAAGCATCTAACCAGAACACTCATAGAGGAGGACAAGTTTGTTCAGAGGTCTCAATCTATAGACAGTCGGCTCCATTCCTCAGGGCTCCAGGTGAGACAGGAACAACATGGCAGAAGAGTGTGGCAGAGGGAAGCAGCTCACATGATGATCAGGAAGCAGAGAGAGAGAATTCCACCACCAGATACAAATATATACCCAAAGCCACGGCCCAGATCCCACCTCCTCCAGCCACACCCACCCCTTCAGCTACCGCCCAGTTAATCCCATCAGGGGATGAAGTCACTGACTGGGTCAAGACTCTCACAGCCCAATCATTTCACCTCTGAACCTTCTTGCAGTGTCTCACATGTGAGCTTTTGGGGGACCCCTCACATCCAAGCCACAACACAACCTAATTGTCCTTTAGGAGGCCAATAAGCAAACAGAATGTGGTTGTTCTTGGGCTAGAATTCAATCTAGCAGTTAAAAGTAATGAACTAGAAGATACCACCTCAGATCCATTAAGATGCCTGATATCAACAATAAAGAAAACACGTTCTGGCGAGGAGAACTGGAGCCCTCCTGCACGGCTGGTGGGAACGTGGCCCGGGCAGCCACGGTGGGAAACAGCATGGTGGTTCCCGGGGAACCGAAGACAGAAATCCCACATGAGGTGGAAATCACTCCAGCTCTGGGTACATATTGCAGAGAATGGAAGTGAGGCCTCAGAGAGACCCCGGTGCAGCTGTCACGGCAGTATTTCCAGGTGGAAGCCACCCAATGTCCACCGGCAGATGAACGGACAATCCAGGTGCGGTGTATCCACAGGGTGAGCCTTACAAAGAGGGATCCGGACACAGGCCGCCCTAAGGAGGAACCTGGACAGGAGTGAGGTTTCCAGGGTCTCGGGGAGGGGGGTGTGAAATTAGCTTTTAATGAGTGCAGAGTTTCAGGTCGGGAAGATACCTGTTCTGGAAGGGGTTGGGGCGTAGCTCAGGTTAAATCCCCAGCAGCACACACACACACACACACACACACACACACACACAGTTCTGGAGCCAGATAAAGGGGGGAATTGCATGGCATTGTGTTAATGCCACTGAACTGTACACTTAAAAATGGTTAACATTATGTTACACATATTTTACCACAATTAAATAAAACATAATATTAAGCGCAAAGAAGCAATTTCCAGAATCATGCAATACGCCATTAATGTAAAATGTCCAAATATTCAAAACAAATTTTACTAATAGCTGGACACCGAGGTCATATCAGACGGACCACGTGGACCTATCATCTTGGAGGATCAGAAACATTCAAGAATTGGCAATGGCATGTGCTTTCATTTAACAGAAATTCACATCATGCATGACAATGATCTCCCTCCAGAGAAGGTGCCAGCCTGCAGAGAGTGAGGTAGGAAATGAGGAATGGCTTTAGCCACTGGCATGAATTTTCTTTTTAAATTTTGCGTTCCTGGGGTTGAAACCAGGGAACTCTACCACTGAGCCACATCCCCAGCCCTTTTTATTTAGAAAAGTTGCCCAAGTTAGCCTCAAACTTGAGATCCTCCTGCCTCAGCCTCCTGAGTAGCTGGAATTACAGGTGTGCTACACCTGACATGTTATTTCTTAAAAAAAAAAAAAAATCCAAAGCTGAGGTGGCAAAGCGTTAACACTGTTTAACCCCAGTAATGTATTCACGAATGAGCACCTGTGCATTATTTTTGGTAACTTGCTTGAAGTTTTTCATGAATGAAAATTAACAGAAAAGCAGTGCTGGTGAGCCAGCCACTGGTGTCGTCTGGTTCAGGAGGCTGGACTGGGTGGAAGAGGTCGGTCAGGGGCAGGTTAAACTGTGAGGCAGCTCTGTCGGGCTGAGGATCTAGGAGAAGAAGGAGTCAAGTCCAAGTATGAGAGGAAAGATTCAGGAGGGGAGATGATGGGCAGTGACAGCAAGGCCCCTCAGCTGAACCACAGTCCTTTCTAGAGAGCAGAAAGGATCAGTCTTTGCCTTAGCTCAAAACACAATCAAAAGGTTTGGGATTTGAACCCAGTTCTGCCTTCATGTTTCCCCAGACATAAAAGCTCTACCTCCCTCCCCAGAACACATCCTGCCCTCTCTCCACAGGGACCCATTGGAATTTTGCCTCCTTGTCCCACCCCACCCCACCTGCTCAGCTCCAGTCCTGGCTCTCTGAAGGCTCCCATCTGGGGGGAGGGCATTATTATTTTGTGTTATCCTGACTTTTCTTCTTGCATCATTTTGGTGGGTACCGTGTTTGCATTTGTCTCTCCACTGTTTGCATTGCTTGAAGGCAACGTTCAAATTTGATGCTTTTACTCTAAGCATAGAAAGACAATAAAGACTGAATTGCACAAAATCTCCTTATGTATAAATATACATATATTTTTTTTTCTGTAGTATTGGGGATTGAATCCAGGATTGCTCTACCACTGAGCTATATCCCCAGAAGCCTCCCCTCTTTGTTTTAATTTTGAGAAAAGGTCTCACTAAGTTGTCAAGGCTGGCCTTGAACTTGGTGATCCTTGCTGCCTTAGTCTCCCAAGTAGGTGGGATTACAGGCCTGCACCACAACACCTGGCAAAATCCAAACAAAGTCTCTAAGCCCCTTGTGTTTCTTGATGGATCTCCACCTCAAACCTAATTTCATCCTTTCTTAATATTTTTTTAGTTATAGATGGACACTTTGTTTTGCTTATTTTTATGTGGTACTGAGGGTCAAACCCAATGCCTCACACATGCTAGGCCAGTGCTCTACCACTGAGCCACAATCTCAGACCCTAATTTCATCCTTTCTGTTGGTGGCTTCGGGTCCAGACTTTATAGAGCCACCTTCCTAAGGAGGGAGAAAGGGCAGAGTTTGGTGACACGCAGAAAATAGCAGCCAGGGGTGGCAATGCCTGGTTTCTGGGTATGAGCCCCGCACAGTGGCCCAGCATGCTGAACACAGACGGAGCCTTCACATGGCTGCATGCTCTGGGCTGCTGGCTTGAAATTCCTAATACTTTCCGAACAAGAGGCCCCATGCTTTCATTGGCACTGGGCTCCCCAAACGATGTAGCTGGTCCTGTGTCCAGGTGCTTGACTCAGGCTGCTGATGGAAACTTGGGCCATTCCCTGGGATGCAAAGCACAGGAGAGAGAGCTGGGATGGGGAGTTTGTGGCTTCTGTGTCGTCTGCTGAGCAGGAAGTATGGGCTGGGTTCAGAGGCAAACAGCACCTGGACAGGGGACTGGGACTTGGAAGAAAAGTCTCCCTTCCTTGATTTCCCTTCCTTGCAGTTCATCCTATGGATCTGGCCTCACTTTCTTCCTGTCATTCATTCCCTAGCCCAGAGGTAGGAAATCCTAAGTACATCAGCTCTATGTAGCCCCTACCCTCCATCCTTTGTCCTGACTCCTAGCCCCTCTCTGCTCTGCCTTGTTTCTCACTTCCTTCTTTCCAAACTGACTTTTTAAACAACAGCTTTATTGAGATATAAATCACATCTTATGTCATTCACTGGTTCAGTGTGGATGTCAGTGGTTTCTAGTGTATTCAGAGTTGCACAACCACCAACACAGTATCAGAACATTTTCATCGCCATCACCATCTTCATCACCAAGGGGAGCCCCATCTCCTATAGCCACCGTCTGCTACCACCCTGCCCCGAGCCCTGCAATTTCTCATCTGCTTACTGTCTCCATGGACTTGCCAGTTTTGGACATCTTATATAAATGGAGTCATACAATAAGTGGCCTTTTGTGTCTGGCTTCTGAGTATAATGATTTTGGGCTTCTCTCATGTTGTAGCGGGTGTCAGTGTGTGGTTCTTTTCATGGCTGAATACTATTCTGCCATGTGGATATACAACTGGCGAATTTAAGTGAGCTTTTCTCAAGAAACCTTTTCTGATTTATTCCCACTTCTCACTCCTTTGCGTCCTCCTCCCCACCTCCTTCTCTCAGCTTCTGAACCTTCTATAAATAGGGACTGTTTGGTCATTGAATGTGGTTTCTGACACAGGGGTGGGTGAGGTTTGTGGGAAGAGTGGGCAGCCTTAGTGTGCACCGCGCTGAAGCCGCTTAGTGGCTAGGGGGCTTGTTCTTCTCTGGACCTCGTTTCCTTATCTGTGATGAGGATGAGTTTTCCCTGCGGGACTGTAGGAAGGGCTATCCACGTGGAAGTGTGGTAGTGGCATCAGTAGCGGACTCTGATGCCCAATTAATGGGTGCACGTGGGACCCCATGTCCCTCCCTTGCTAATTCCCCATCCTGTCGGAGTTCAGGGTTCTCTGATGAAACTCAGACTGAAGAGAGAAAAAACAGCAAGAAAGGAAAAGCAGGTATCAGGAAGAACCAGAGGAACTGACGGAAAAGATCAAGTGAGAACGATGACCCAGGAGGACTGGAGAGCTGGTTGCATTTTAGGGTTAGCCTTGGAGAGGCAGAAGAGTGGGGGGTGTTTGAACCTGAAAACCCTTGACTCCAGATTAGCCCTGACACGTCCACTCTGAGTGGTGGGGACTGGGTCCCTGTTTCCTCCTCTGCAAAATGTGTACATCCGCACCATAGCTGCTCACCAGTAGGGGAATCAGAACTTGTGGGTGCACTGCAGTGTGAGCGATTTACCAAGGGTTTCCTGGGCTTGTGTGGAAGTATCTCCACTGCCCCCTGGCTAAGGCCTCTAGGTGACTGGACACCTTGTTTCCTCTATAGGGGAGTAGGGTGGCCTAGCCTCAGGCTGGGGCCCACCCTCGTCAGGGGCCTAGAAGCCTCAAGAACTCAGGGGACCTGACACTGTTCATTACTCATTCATCAAATTTGCAAACCTAAGCTCTTGCGCCCAAGGGACTCCCAGACCTTGGGTAAGATGGAGCACATTCAGATGCAGATGCTGCAGGCCCCATGTCACTGACTCCATACACTTCCTGCCTTTCCTGTGAAGACTGACTCTGAATATTGTTTGTGATTGCCAGGGCTTCCTACTTTAACTTCTCAAATACAGTGTACAGGGATTTCTTTATGCTGAGCACAGTGGCCATGCCCTCAGGAGGCTCTAGAGATATTCGATGAATAAATAAAACGAATGAATTGGGGGGGGTTATGTTATGTGCTCAGTTTGCCCAGAAGTGGTGTTGGGGCCCTAACATGAGCTAAGGAGGGCTTTCCAGGAGAAGGTGATATTGGAACTGGGTCTTGGAGGAGGTTAGAGTTGGTCAGGGACATGTGCTATCAGCACAGGGAACAGCATTTACAAAAAAGTATAAAATGGCCTGAATGAAGAGAACTACTTAGTGACTGAGCGCGCTGGGATGCTGACGGCAACATGAGCAATGGACACGGTAGGGGCAGATCCAGGACTCGCAGGGCAAGTGTGGCAAGGCATAAACAGAAAAAAATGGATCACTCCACCTTGAGGCTGGAGACCCTCACTACATATGTGTGTAAACATATGTATGACCATGTACCTATAAAGTTTTTAACAGACTTCATGTTTGTTCTCAGTGTTGTTTTTCTACGTACAGGAAAACAGGTTTTTAAGGTTTGACCCTCCCTTTTTTTTTTCAGGAAGTTAACTCTGGTGCTACGTGGGGAGAAACCGAGCCTGACTGCACGCTTACGTGACAAATTGCCACCATAGTCTCCAGACCATGAGGGACAACGTTCTGGCGGAGGGATGGGGAAGAAGGAGCTGTTTCTCCAGGTAAAGGACCGGGGTAGACAGGCTGCTTCGTGGGCGGGAAGCGGGAGGAGCCCACCTGACTCACAGGTTTTTGGCTTAGGAAAGGAGTGCTGGGGATCCCTTTGAGATGAGGACTGCAGGGAGAAGCTGGCAAGTTCTGAGGGGCAGATAGCGAACTCAGATGGGAATACCTTAGTTTTGTGGACGTGTCCCGCGGGCAGTGGCCATGCGTGCGGGTCTCCCAGGTATCCCACCCCTGTCTGGGGATCTGCCAGGGGCCAGGTGGTTGTTCCCGGCGGAGAGCGAGCCCGGGCATCCTGGCCCTCAGCCCTGATTCGAGGGCCCTTTGTTGGCCCTGGCAAGCAGAGCTCCTCTCTCAGGTGTTGGACCTGGGCCCCGTGACCTCGGACTTGGGAGACAGGCGCCCAGGACCCCCGTATCCTCTTCGCTTTACTTGGGGAGGGGGCTCGCATCCGCCCTGTAAGTTCCTCCCACCGTGCCCTTGGAGAAGTTGCCTTGCTCCTTCCTGCCTCAGTTTCCCCAGCTGCAACGCTGGTTGGCCGTCCAGAAGTTGGTGTGTAACCTGTGGAGGCCACTCCGCTGGCATGCAGCGAGAAGTGGCGCGGCCTGGGCTGGGTTCTTCCTCGGCGGGGACCGTCCGATGTCACCGAGGAGGATCGCACTAGGGACGCTAGGAGCCGGGCAGGGGCAGAGCGCGACGGGCGGGTCCCGACCGGCGCCGACTCCCCGCCTGGGGGCCTCGCTCGCCACCCGACCGCCCTCCAGGCTCAAGCCGAGCTTCTGATAGCGGTCAGAACAAAAGTGGCGCCTTGCTCGGTGCTCTGCGTCCCGCAGGCCCGGCCCCCGCGCGGCCGCCAGCCGCCCCACGCACGGCGGCCGCGCCTTCGGCCCTTCCGCCCGAACGCGCTCGGGTCTTTCCGCCGCAGCCGGCGCAGGTGGAGGGGGCGGGGCGGGGGCTTGCGTGGTGACGCCGCGGGGGGGTGACGCACCGGCGTGCCCCGCCCCCTCCCCCTCCCCGTTCAGGCTCTGGAAAGAGAAGAAAAAAAACTTTCTTTTTTTTTTAATTGAG
>JAJEJO010004930.1:206843-218266 GCA_020662805.1 Glaucomys volans
GGGGGGGGCGGCCGGGCCGCCGGGGCGCCCCCGCCGCGGAGTGTCGCGCTCGGGAGGCGGGCAGGGCATGAGGGGGCCGCGGCCGGTGGCGGCGGCGGCGGCGGCGGCCGGGGGCGGGCGGTGAGCGCTGCGGGGCGCTGTTGCTGAGGCTGAGATTTGGCCGCCGCCTCCCCCACCCGGCCTGCGCCCTCCTCGGCCGGCCCGCGCTCCCGCTCCCCGCGCCCCGGCTCGCAGCAGCCGCGACCCCCGCCCGGCCCCGCGCTCGGGGCTGCTTCCGCGAGCGGGCGAAGATGGCCGAGAACTTGCTGGACGGACCGCCCAACCCCAAACGAGCCAAACTCAGCTCGCCCGGCTTCTCGGCGAATGACAGCACAGGTGAGCGGGGGCCGGCGCGCTGTCAGCACCCGCGGCGGGCGGGCGAGCGGGCTGCGGCGCCGGCGGCGTGCGGGTCGGGCCGCGGTGGCGGGGCTCTGCAGCCTGCCCGAGTGTGGACTGGGAAGTTTCTTGGAATGTGCGCCTTGGAAAGCGCTGAGCAGTTATTTCGAAAACTTTTTTTTGGGGGGGGGGGGTCACCTAGTTGTTCTTTTCCAAAACCCCGAGCTCAGTTAGCAAGATGTCATCAAAGTGTCAGTGGTGTGTTTCATTTACATATCTAACTTTAAAAGAAAGTTGGCACATTTTTAAATCCCGTCGGACTTCAGGCTCCCTTTGAGCTTGCGTTGCGTTCATCGTGTCGATGTCAGAAAAGGAAAGATAGAAAGAAAGAAATGAAAGGATTCCGATTTTTCGAAAACTTAGCTATACACCGACCGAGTAGTCTTTTTCCCCTCATTAAGCAGCTTCCTTAGAAACTTTCGTGGATAATGATATCAGGTGTGCAAGCGTGCTCAGTTCATTCAGTCCCTCCGAGTTGTTCTGGGCTGGTTCCTGGGAACGTTACCAGCGAGCGAGTCCTGCTTCCTCCTCGAAGCTCTCCTCTGCGGTGGAAACTCGGCGCTGTTGCGAACGCTGCCATCTCCGCGCAGCCAGGCTCCTCCAGCGCAGTCGTGTAGTGGCAGCATCCGAAAATCAGTTTCTGATGAATGGGTCCAAATTGAATTGCCTTGCTGCCTTCAGATTCGTGCTAGACACTGCTGTTCAACTTGTGGAACTATTTCTGTGACTGGCCACTAAGATGTTCAAAAATCTTTTACTACTGTTGTTACAGAACTTTAATTTTGTGGTTTCAGTGTGAATACAATTCCTGGAATCCAGCTGTGAAAGGTGTCATGTAATGTTAATGTAGTAATGAGAGAAGTGATTTAAAAAAAAAATTAGTCTAAAGGAGATGGTTGTTGAATTAAAATTTGTTCACCAGTGGGAAGGAGTAAATGATTCTCAGGTATTTAAAAGTCACTGATAATGCATTTCTTTTTAACTGGTTAAAAGTTGAGTTTGAAATTAATTTTATAAAATCTACATAATGATGTGAGAAGTATGGAGAAACAATAGATACAATGCTTTTCTGCAGAACTGACATCATTTGCTTCCTTAATCTCACCATGTTTGAGTGAAATATCTTCAATTATATGAAATGTAGATAATAGCAAGCAAATTCTTGTACCTACTGTATACATCCAGCTGTTTCCAAGATGTAGCCCAAAAAATCCGGTGGTCAGCTATTAATGTACTGCTAATCACAGTAGAGCTTATCAGAGAGGACTTTGCACAGTTAACCACTTTCCCCCCTTCCTTTCCAGTTTTGAGCCTCAAAAGTTAAAGGGCAGTCTTACTTTTCCAGATGAGGAACAAAAAGTAACCATGTTTAATGGCTGTGATTTAAATCATCCAAAAACTAAAATGATCATATTTACACACAAACCACTATCACATTATCATGAAAGGGTATGTTAGTGTGGACTCCCAAGGAATCGATCATTACTGAGCACCTTAAACAAGGGGAAACGTTCAGGAGTAACCAGTAGTCTTAAGACATCCAATAATGAGACAGACTGAGATCTTAAGGATGCATATTAAGCGAATAAAGGGCTTAAGTATTTACGTTAAATATATTGAAAGGAGTGAAGGCATTTGGTTAGTTGGGCCTGAGAAGTCTAAGAATAATATTCTTGAGGGACTCAATCTTTTTTTAGTGAGAACATGTCTTGGGCTTCTAGGAGTTTATTGAACTAGGTGGAGCAAGATATGTGTCCTGTGCACCTGATCAAATTTGAGGGAGGGAAGCTCTGTGCCTGGAAAGAGATGCAGGGTTGGGAGGAGAGGAAGATTCCTGCCTTGGAGCCTGATAAACAGGAGCAACATGGACTGTCATGAGGACTGGCCTATGAAGCCGTTAGTATTCCTTAGGTGTGACTGTAGGGATGGTAGTGGGCCTGAGAAGAGGGTGACCTGATTGTGGAACTTACCCTAGGTATTGCCTGCAGTGTACTCTAGTAGGGCCAAGTGGAATCTGAGTGATGAATGCCATTGCCACTAGTGACAGACAGTAGTCACCACTGAAGGCTGGGGAGAGCTTGTGGAGAATATGTGGAAAGAGAGAATATGCCCCAAAGATGGGTAGCAAGAGAAAGAAGGAGAAGCAATACTTGTCACCCCACTAAAGCAGCAGCTCTGGAGTGGCAGAGTTTCATGGTATCAGATGTTGATGAAGTAGCATTTTCTAGTAGTACATTGAAATCTTAAACATTGTCACAGATGTAATCTTCCTTTTCTTGGCACCCTTTAATAAGAAGTGGGGACTTTGTGTTACCCATACTATATAGTTGGTTGTATATGTTCTTTCTTTCTTCAGTATGTCCAAATTAAAACAGCATACCAGTGTCTTTCAACAGGGATTCATGAAGAATAGGGTAGGAGAAATAAATGTCTGAGCAAGTGGTAAACTTCTTTTTTTGGTCAACTTTATTGTGGCAAAATTTGTATAAGTAAACAATTTAAAAAGTTTTAAAAATTGTTTCGTAAAAATGGAGTATAGGTATATTTCATCCTGTCCTAAGCAGTTGTAATTACATTTTACAACGTGGATGCTCTTTTGAAAACATTTAATTTTTAAAGAGATGGGGTCTTGTTCTGTTGTCCAGGCTGGCTTGGAACTCTTTGGCTCAAGTGATCCTCCTACCTCAGCTTCCTAAGTAACTGGGACAACTCTGCACCAGACCTTGAATCCCTTTAAATGCCATAAAGAAGTGTATTAAAAGAAAACTTGTGGCGGATATGGTTACCAGCCCACACATCTTTTACAGCCAGGTGACAGTCTTGGTTGCATGTGTAATACTTCATGCATCTGAGTACTTTTCTCCCTGTGAGCCTCACGCCATCCTGGGTGGGAAGAGAAGAAATTACTATTGCTGTTTTCTAGGTGAGGAGACTGGCTTCAGAGAGTTGATCTGCCTAAAGCTACAGGAACCGTCAAAACCAGAACCTAGATTGTTAAAGAATTCTGTATAATTTTGTGAATCTACATTTGTAACCATTGAATTTGCTTGAATCATAAACCCAGGAGACTGTGGTACTTGGCATATTTGAGTACCATCACTCCAGCCAGTTAATTAAAACCCTGTGGAAAAGTTTATCGCTGACAGTGGTGGGTGGGGGGAGCAGGGTGTGTTTTTCCTAGCTTGGACCCCCTTTTTCTTCTGGTTCTGAAACTATCTACATCTGAATTGTGTGGGCTCACATGCCTACTAACTGCAGGGGACAATTGAGAAATGCTAAATTTTACCTCATCGCTAAGTCCTGGCTGAATAGGGAGAGAAAACTTTTTATAGAGATTTTGCGGGGGCCAGAACTTCTCATGATTTTGCCTAATGTACCACAGTGAATTCCACCTTTACATACATGTAGAAAGCACCAACCAGAAATAAACAAAAAACTCCTAGAGTAGAGGGACAAGGGGTGGGAAAAGTGGAGTCGGGATGGGACTGAGTGGAGTAAATCAGAGTCCATACATGTAGGAGTTTGTCAAAATGTATAACTATAATGCTCTAATAAAAAAGGGGGGGGGACGCCTGTGACTCCACTGGGAGCCCCTCACAGATGAGCACCGGTCAGAGTGAAACATGCGGGGGGGGCCTCGGGCAGAGTAGAAGATGAGTATCACTCCTTGTTTAACCTTCAGGGTTGATTCTGTGATTCCTGAACATAATTGAAAATGACTTATAAAGGAACCGAGACTTAATCCTGCAGTCGGAAGTTGATGCTTAGATCATTAGCCTTTGTTTTTACACCTTTAAGATCTGAGCTTGCAGTTGTGTCTTAAGGTATGTCTTTATGTGGGCCTCTGTCTACAAGTGCTGACTTTGTGTTTTTACTTAATGTGTTTGAAAACAAAATTGTTAATGGTTTGGCTGAAGTGTGCCTTACTTTGTTTAGGTGAAATGTACCTTATTGTGAGTTTGTAAAGACGAGGAAAGCTTTCCAGTCTTGTTCTTGGGGTCACATTAGTGAGGGCACCACCTCTTTGTCTTACTCCAACCAGCACTTGGAGTGTATTCCAGGAAATTTAGAGGGCACGCTAAGAGGCATTCTCCAAAACAGGCTTTGTGCTCAGAGGCTGTTGGTTCCATCTGAAGGCTGCAGTGCAGGCTTTCCAGAGGCGCCTTGTGTTGGGGGCACTGAATCCTCGAGAGAGGGCCTGGAGTTTGTACCATTCACAAACCTTGTTAGCAATACAGCCCCTTTTTTATGTAATATGTGGACCAGCAAACTTTTTCTATAAAGGGCCAGAGAGCAATATTTTCAGCTCTATGGGCCATCTGGTCACTTGTTGCAATTACTATACACTGCCATTTTGGCAAGAAAGCAGCCATAGATAGTATGTAAATGAATGGGTAGAGCTGTGTTCCCTAAACTAATAAAAACTGATATCCAGGGGATTTGGCCACGACCCCACTTCGTAACCTTGATGTGATGTGGAACTCACCCGTTGGAGAGTGCTAGGCTGTTCTCTGAGCTCTGCTGTATGCTGGCCTGGACACTCACCAGGAGGTGAAGCCAGGGGGCAGTAGGGTGAGATGAACAGTTTGAAGTTTAGTAGGAGCCTCTTCCTCTGTCTCTTTTGTTTCTCTTTATAACAGTTTTATGCACCATTTAAAATCAAATAATTTTTACAAAAAGCCAGGTAACTTCATAAACAGGGTTTTGGTTCTTTTGCTGGCTATTTTCCTTTTGCTGCCCCCAGTGGCCTTCACAGTATTCTCATTCCTGTTCTTTACGCCCTCAGGCCCCCAGTGTCCTCCCTTTCCTGTGAGGCTAGATGGTGTGTAGTTCTGCAGAAGCTGGTGTAGAGCTTTCCCGCCGCTACCTTCCTAGTCTGGGCATACTGTCTGGCACAGTAGGCCCTCAGAACGTATCTGAGGCAGTGTGGGGAAGAATACGAAGTTTTTGTCTTTCAGAGTTCTGGTAGTTTTCTTCTAAGATTTTGCTGGTAAGCTGCTGCCACCACTTTGGGTGTCTGTTCTTTGTTTCGTAATCCTGAGTTCTGTACCTGATTGTTCTCACCCAGCAGCTATCAGGCTGGCCTAGAAGTGCTTTGGTTGGAGTGTGTTTGGGGCCAGATACATCAGATCTTTGAGCCTCAGTTTCCTCAGCTGTAAAATGGAGATCGTAAAGGATTTCCATATCCAAGGGCATCTGACAGTGGACCGTGGTGGTGTCTGGAAAGGGCCTGACCTGGAGCTCAGCGAATGGCTTCTGGCACTTGCAGTCACCAGAGAAAGTGGGTGTGCCTTGTCATTGCCTGACTTGCTAGGAGCTCTGGCCCAATGGGGGACTGAGACCTGTTGGGACCAAGACTTGTTGGTTCGGAGACCTGTTGGTTAGTGATCCTGGAAATAGCGATAGTAGTCTTGTGTGTATGACCACAGAGCCCTTTTGCAGGCACATATGTTGTGTAGCCCATTATCTGACACACAGCCAGGAACTCTGTAATCAGTGCCATTAATTTTGCCTCCATTTCAATTGTGTTTTTTTAAAGTATGAACATGATGGCCATGAAATTTTAAAATTAGAAAAACTTAAGTTGTGTCATGTGTTCTGAAAATACTTAATTCTGAAACATATTTCATGGACTATTTAAGCAGTAAATGAATATGTGATTCTGTTTCTTGCTGTATATATTATAATTCAAATTGAGATACCCATTAGGCAATAGCAGTGTACCAGAGGATTCTGGTAGATTCCCTTCAGTAGTGTAGAACGTTGTTAATAAGACTTTGAGGCAAAACTTAAGAAAAGAATGTAAAATGCACTCAGGTGTAAAAATGCCAGAATTGGAAAGGGCAATCCAGAGAGAGTTGCATTTATTCCCTGCAGAAGTTCAGGACTGGGTGCAGTAGCCTGGAGGTAGGGGCCTTGAGTAGTTTGGTGTTCTCCCCTTTCTGCTGCCTCCCCAGCCTCTTCTGCTATGCAGGCAAGCAGTTGGGTAAGCCTGCTTGTTTTCTTGGCCTCCTGGGTTGGGAATAGTATCCTGGACCTGACAGTCTTGTGCCCTTGGATGTCACTGCAGATTCTGACCCTTGTCTAAGTCCTCTTCTGGTTGTCCCAGACAGTCTCTGGGAAGCCCTAACTCTCCTGGGCATGCCCTCCATCTTCAGCACGTATGTGCCCTGTGCTCTCTTCAGGCCACTGAGACCTTCTCCCTCTGTGTGCATCCTTCCTCTTCAGAATACATCCATCCATGGGCTTTGGTGTGGCCTGTCCATAGCTCCTGCTTCAAGTAGGAAGAGATCTACCTTCCTTATTCTGTATTAAACTTGGTGTTCAGGAGAACTCCGACGGTGATTAGAAAGGGTAAGAATTGCACCAGTGCCCCATCAGTACTAAGCTTTCACATATTCCACTTTCTCTGGAACATGCTAGAAGAGGGATCCACAGGGTTCTTCAGGAGCTTCCTGGAGTGGGCATCCTTGCATTTGAGCTTGGACCTTCTTGAAGGGGTCTGAGTATGGCATTTACAGAAGGGTGTGGGGAAGATGTGGAAGTAAGCAAAGTGCCCCTTGCCGTTGTTAAAGTTCTTAGACAATGTAGAGAATGACTGATGCCGCCTTTGAAAAACTGCCTTTGGGGTATTTTCTGGTTCTAAATTTAAGAAGCAAGACTGTTTTTGAACTCTGTCTAAAAGTTGAATTCCTTTTTAAATTTACCCTTAAATAAGTGTTGGCTGTTGGCATTTCCCCTCCCCATGTCTCATTTACATTAATCAAAGGAGTGTTTAGTCCAGCCATCCCGGAGACCAGTAAAAGCTAGTGATGAATACTTGCTCTTGAGTACCTTTGCCTCCCTTCCTCCCTTCTCTCAGCTCTGGGTGTTCCATTTGCTGCTTATGTTAGTCTTTTTAATATACCTCTTTATATCTATGTTCCTTATTGGATAGTAGATATCTTTTTTGAGCTGCACCTAAATCAGCCTTTTGAACTTAAGTAATCTATAATCACATAAAATGAGCTGTGTAATGGGATTGTACAATTCTGTTTTAGCACAAGTTCTTTTTTTAGTATTTAAGCTTCCCCTCCTTTCCTGTAACTAGTTAGGATTTTTCTTACCAAAACTGCTCTACCTGTACCTGTTTTAACTTTATAGTTAGACTATCCAGTGAAATATCAAGAAAAATGAGCTGCTCTTCTTTATGACAGCCTGTGGAGCAGGCTTGTACAATATTTCAGCAGAGCAGATTTTGGTCCTTGACTACAAACTGAATGATGACACCTAAGAACTATAGAAATCTAATAATTAGGGTTTGCTTTGACAATTATGGACTACAAGAGCTTGACCCAATTCCTTTGGATTAAAATATTTTGAGTATTTGTCACCTGATTAAAAGTAGAACCTTGTAAGCATGACTCAGAGTTGAAGGAAATGTCAGAGCTTTTTATACTGGGAGCGCACAGCATGGTACTCGGGAGGGAGCCCTAGCTACAGCTCAGTGGACGCACAAGCCCAGCTCCCAGCCCAACTGCTCATGACTGGGGCCAAAGCCTTCATGTTTGAGCTTTGGGGGACAAGGGTTATGCGCCCATGGGGCGAGTGCGTGTGTCTATGTGTGATTGAGAGAGACAGTCAGAGGGAAGGAGGGAGACGTTTCTGCTGCTGCTGTTCTCCACTTCTGCCTGCTTCAATTAACTTTGTGTATGTGGGGCTGCTATGGTGCCTGGCATACAGCCTATCGAGACAGCCATTACTATTGTTTAGTTGGGTGGGAAAATATCAGACATCGCCTACTTTTAGACCAGTGAGGATTGGGATAATATAGGTGAGGACCTGGCTAGAGCCAGACCTGCCTAAGCTTCTTGCTGAAACCATAAATAGGAAGCTACTACCCCCTGCCTGTTTTGCTTCTAGTATTAGGTCTAGTGCAGTTTCCGTTTCCAGTTTGCAAAAGAATTAAAAGCTAAGATTCAGGAATCCTACAAGATTGGCAATAGTTCGATTTACTTTCATTGGTCTGTGTTGACAGTTCAACTCTTCTTCATGGAAATTGAAATCTTAACTAAGTGGAACTTTTTCTAGTTGTTTCCGAACAAGGACTTGATTTAATTTAGGTTAAGACTTATAGTGAAAGAAAAAGCAAGTACAGAGATATGGTAAAAATCATTTTTCTTTTTAGAACGCAGAGTCAGAGGAGAGAATGGCTTTGGGATCACTGTCCAGTTTGGTCAGGTTGACTGGTTGAAAGGAGTGCCAGTGAGACTTTATTCTTTGGTTTGACTCCCACTAATCCCGAGAGGAACGGATTCAGCTGTAGGCTATGTTGTGAGAATTTCCTTTTCCTCCAGATTCTACAATGGGAAATTCTTTCAATGGAGGTTGTTCTTTTTTCCATTCTCCTAGATATTTTAGGTGTGCAAAGTCATAAAGTATTGATAGGTTTTCTGTGTTGTTTTGGTTTTGTGCATAGTTCAACTTATCTTGAAAAATCTTTAGGGAATCATTCAAATGATAGAAGTAGTCAGTGTTCTAGTTCTCACTGATGACTTTCTTAGTCTTTGGTATGTGAAGAAAAAGCATTCTTTCTCAACAGTCAGAGAAGATCTGGGCATTTTTCTTGTTTGAGAGATAGCATTGGTGATAATCTCGAGGTCCACACTGTCTGTGACAGTGGACATAGTCTGTGTCTGCACCACCGAAGACTGGAGTGATGAGCTATGTTTGTCGTTGTTCCTTGAAATGTGACTGGTATGCTACAGGGACTAAATTTTAAATTTAAAAATATTTTAATTAAGTAAATAGTCCCATGTGCATAGTGACTACTGCATTAGTACAGTTTTAAGTACCTGTGCTTCTCCTGTTAGCTGAATTTTTTCTCTAAGATATTTATGACCTACATGAATAATAATAAATGCTCCTTTTAAAAGGGCCATCTTTTAAAAATGGAAGACATATTCAGAAATGTTGACAGCTCTCTTCATAGTTATTCATTCAGAAAATATTTTGTTAAACAGTCGTGTGGACCCTGATGATCTGGTGGGGACATCATAGGCCTGGACTCTGCCTTCTTGTGGTTTGGGGAAAGACAGTTCCTGGGCATCCAGCTATAATCAGGTATGACTTCAGAGAGGAGGCACGGAGCATGGCAGTGTACAGAGCAGGTACTGAGCCTATTCTGAAGGGTCTTGGGAGGCTTCCTGGGACATGGGAGGACTGGAGCCTAAGGATGAAGAGGAGATGGCAGATGGTACTTCTCTGGGCATAGGGAATGGCACAAATAGCAAGTGTGAAGGTCTGGAGGTGTAATCTGTTGATTGTTGTTTTCATAGTTTTTGTGAACATCAGTTTGCTTTTGATTTATGTTCGCTGGGCCACCAAAATTTAGGCAGCTTCCTGTTGCCTCTGTGAAGGTGGAGACTGATGCCATGGTCCTGCCCTGGGGGAGTTGGTTGGGCCTGGAATCCAGTGTCAACTCTACTACTTCATTATTTCATTGAACAAATATTTCTGTGTGTATTATGTGTGGGTCATTCTATTGGGTTGTGGTGATAACAGTGGTGGCAGAAGCTTCTCTTGCCTCATGGAACTCAGAACTGAGTAGTGTGGCCAGTCTACCAGTCCCCACCAGTGTCTTTTATCATTCAAATGGAGCTTGGTGTTTTAGTCTGGGTGGGCCACTTGGCAGAGAGGGGACATTGGGAGCTCATTTTAAGGAGGCAGGTTGGGCATCTGGAGGTGAGGTAAGGTCAACAGGAGTCTTGAATGCCAGACCAGGGCATCTAGGTCTTTTAGAGCTTAAAGAACAATACAGTTTTGGAATATTGACCTTGCCCACAGTGACGGGGGTGGGGGTGGTGATGTGATTTGTTTTCCAGACGTATGGATCATCTTTTTCCAAAGTGTACTTTTCCATCCAAGCTCAGCTCTGCAGAAGATTGACAACTGCCTCCCCACCCCTAATCCAACTTTTGGGAAGAAAAGACCACATGAAGGCAGTTTAAGAATCAGAATAAAGCCAGTGGAGCTCGAGGGAGCATGTCTGTAATCCCAGCAGTTTGGGAGGCTGAGGCAGGAAGATTGTGAGTTCAAAGCCAGTCTCAGCAAAAGTGAGGTGCTAAGCAACTCAGGGAGACCCTGTCTCTAAATAAAATACAGAATAGGGCTGGGGATGTGGCTCAGTGGTGGAGTGCCCCTGAGTTCAATCCCTGGTTCCAAAAAAAAAAAAAAAAGTGCAGACTTCATTCTAAATCTCACTTTAATCGTAAAGTGTATTGGTGCTGTGCTTAGGTAAAAAATAAAATGATTTTAGTGTTTTCACTACACTATATTAATAGGAAGAATTGAAGGTTTAAAAAAACTAACTTCATGTCATCTCAGATGTTAGGGGTTTTGTTATTGTTATCAAAATGTATGTCATGCAGCCACTTCACACTAGTGGTATGTTTATGCTTCCTCAGTTCCTGGAAAAGAGTCTTTAAACTCTTGGCTTGTTAGTTGATATGCAATATCTGTAGCTTCACAACCTACACCAAGCAGAGTGAAAATCAATTTCTTGTTTGGTAGGCCTTAAAAGAACATTCACATTAACCTCAGACCTTTTCATTAATTCAGTAATTAATCTTGAGATTGTTAACACCAAAGACGACCCCAAAATCCTGTTAAAGAGAAAGGGTTGAATAATTGAGGCTCCTGAAAAGTCATTGAGCCCCCTGTCTTTGCAGATAGATGGAACAGAAGAGGAATGGGTACTGCTGAGGTCAGGAATTTTTGAGAACAATTAAATAAAAAGTCAGAGCCGGGCGTGGTGGCGCACGCCTGTAATCCAAGCAACTTGGGAGGCTGAGACAGGAGGATCGCGAGTTCAAAGCCAGCCTCAGCAACTTAGCGAGGCCCTAAGCAACTCAGTGAGACCCTGTCTCTAAATAAAATACAAAATAGGGCTGGGGATGTGGCTCAGTGGCCGAGTGTCCCTGAGTTCAATCCCTGGTTCAAAAAAAAAA
>JAJEJO010004930.1:218666-246222 GCA_020662805.1 Glaucomys volans
AATATTAAAAACTAAATAAAAATAAGAAACAAAATAAAAAATAAAATTAATAAAAAAAAATTAGAAGTCAGGGTGGAACAAAGATACTAACGGATCTTTTTCCAAGGGTAAGATGATGTATGCTATTGTGTATACCATGTAAGAAGTGTTCGGACCACAAGCTCTGGGTATTTTCAGGGAATTGAGAAACTGGGGATTTGGGGCTTTTCTGTCTTTCATTTTATATTCTTGTAAGTGCTTTTTAAAAAAACCAAAATCTGGACTGGGGATATAGTTCAGTAGTAGAATGTTTGCCTAGCATGCACGAGATCCTGGGGGCTCATTCTCTAGCATTTACAACATGTGTGTGCGCCTAATGAGACCTAGTTAAAAACAAATCCAAATCAGAACATCCTTTTTGAATGTGTACATGTATGAGTATTTGTATTTTTGGTTAGGAAAATCTGTGACATGGTGACAGCAGAGTTTTCATTAATTTCTGTTGCAGAATCTTGAGTTATTTAAGAAAGTGCAACTTACCTGAGAGGTGCCATTCAGAGATATGAAAATGTGATTGTGTTTTGTGGTGTTGTCCAGTTATCCAGTTCCCACTTCCTTTGTCACAAACTGTCTCCCTCTCTTTTTTTTTTTTTTATGGTGCTGGGATTTTGAGCTATATCCCATCTCCCGCATCCCTTTTAATTTTTGGAGACAGAGTCTGAGATTCCCAGGCTGGCCCCGAGGTTACAATCCTCCTGCCTCAGCCTCCTGAGCAAGCTCCATTTTTTTTTTAGTTTTTAAATTTTATTTGTTCTAATTAGTTGTATATGACAGTAGAATGCATTTGTACATATTGATACATCATACATAAATAGAAAGTAATCTCTCATTTTTCTGATTATACATATTTTAGGATCACATCAGTCAGGCAGTCATACATGTACATGAGCAAGCTCCATTTTTTTTGTATGATCGTTTTATTTATTTATTTATTTATTTATTTATTTATTTATTTATTTTGCAAGTTCCATTTTTAACAGAATCTTTTTATAAAAGGGTTTTCATTGATGTGCTAGAAACTACAAGTCCTGACAGCTAACCACTGTTTCTTTGAGTATTTTGAAATGATGTCAGATTTTTGAAGGTAAGAAACACTCTGCTACTACTTTGGGTACAAAATGTTACATGTAGATTGACATATTCCTTTAAAAAAAAAAAAAGAAAGAAAGAAAGTTCATCTTTAAAGTGTTTTTTCTTTTCCAGCCTTCTAAGCTTGTATGAACATAAGAAGTATTTTAAGCTAGTAGTGAACCCATTTAAGATTTTATCTTCAAACTGCAAAACACTCCTGCTGGAAACTGGAGCACCTGGGACTATTCCAGATGTTCTCATCAGGTGCTGAAACTAATAATCTGGGCTTGGACACCCTGGAGGAGGGGGCTGCCTCTAAAAACAACAGTTTCATTTACTACTTAGTAAATGGCTCAAAAATTCTAGGGCCGATTTTGAGAACTTCACTCCCTCTCACCCGTTTGCCCAGGTCACACAGGGACTAGTTAATGCTCCCTTCGGGCGCAGATCAGTGTTCCAGCACATACTGTTGTCTTCATTTTCTTCCCTCTTTCCCCTTCCTGCCTTTTCCTTCAAACTGAGGCACATGGCCTTGCTGTTGGCACCGGCAGGACTTTGTGTCTTTATACAGTTGCCTAGTGTTCTGTTGTATGAACTGTGCCATCACAGATTTAGTTGGCTCTGCTAATGGATATTTAGGTTGTTTCCAGTCTTGTCCTCTCTTGAGCAGTGCTGTAATGAGTAGCCCTGTGAAGTTAAGTGCACATGTATATAACAGTTCCTAGAAATGGGATTCATGGTTAAAAGGCATATACATTTGTAATTTTGATTTCACCAAATTTTCCTCCAAAAGCTTGTATGTTGGCAGTCTTAAAAGTGGCACACCTGTGCTCAGTTGAAGCATCAGAGGTTTTATATATTCTTTATTAACATAGTCTAGTAATTAGCACTTCCCCTGGGGAGTCGTCATCATTTTGTGTCATGCAGTCTTTTCTGATTTATCTTTAGTGGGGTGCTTTTGAGCTTAAGGCATGGATTTTCTATTTTGGGCTTTCACATAGTGCACATTTCCTTACACTGTCACCTAAGTTTATGTTCATGTCCAGAATGCACTTTCTCCTGACTTGGTATTACTGCCTGCTTGTTATAGCTCATAAGTATTTGGCCCAAAAACCTGGTCCACCAGGTCTGCTTGCTTGTCCCGATGTGTGGTCAGGGCATCTGAGGTCTGGGGCTTGCTCTGCAGGGGGTGAATTCTAGCTCAGCCTCTCCTCCCTCTCCAGGACTCTTCTTGCCAAGAAAATCCTTTTCCTAACAGTTTACTAAGTTGCAGAGTAGGCAGGCAGCTGATGATAGTGCTAAACTGGGGTCTTGGTGCCCGGCTCGCCATGGTCAAGAGATAACAATGAGGCCCTTTCTGCTGTTCCTGCCCTAGACAATTGGGGTAATTTGTAGGGATTGCAAGGTCATTTACTGTGACAGCCATCCTCTGTTCCACTCTGGTACCTGTGCGACTTTCTCCATCCTTCAGCATACACACATGCCTGGGAAACTTAAGTTGTTGCAGCTGTCTGAGAATGGCACGTCCCCTTGACTTCTAAGTGTGCAGAATGAAAATAAGAGGCTCAGTACATTTCCAGGATGGCATGGTTTAGGGTCCAGCAGAGCAGAGCACTTTCAGTTGGCTCCATCTTGGATTCCTGAATGAAAGATGAATGGTCAGCATTCAGTGAGGCAAGGTTTCCTGGTACCTGATGCAGAGTGGCCAGGAAGCACATCAGACAATGAAAATGAAAAACAGAACACTGAAGTTCTGATAGTAAGTGATCACATGAAGTAGAGTTTACCTTTCCCAAGTCAGGCGATTCTTGAAAATAGTATGGAGTGTATTTTTTGATAAATCAGGTATTTTCTCCTGACTTACATTTTAGCTTCTAAGGTTCAGTAGTTGCTTTTCAATGAGTTTCACCTGGTATCATAGCTTAGTTTCCTTCACTCTTTTCAAATGGTCTAGTTCCTGACTGTTTGAAGATTTAAGTGTACTTGCTAGACAGGTTTCCATGTAAGAGCACCCCTGGATGGATCCTTCTGGGACATGACATTGTCCATTCAGGTTTAATAAGTTGAATTGTCCAGCCCTCAGCACAGCACTGAAGTTTATGCTAGAGGCTAGGGTTTGGGCTTTATTGTCTGTCATCTGCTGTGTTTTGTCTGCTGAACAGTGTTTGGATGGACAGTTGCAGTGGTCTTCTCCAGAAGTCCATTCCTTTTTAGAGCACTTTTTACCTGATCAGGTGTGTGGATCCCGAGATCTTGGAAGTTTTGTTTTTTTTTTTTAAACTCACCATAGCAAAGTAACCAATTTATGGCTACTTGGCTTGCTGTCTTAACATCCCTGCCTGTTTGGAGTCTTCTTTCTTCTTTTCTTCGTGTTTTCTCCTTCATATTCTATTCGGAGTTTGCCTGTTATTTGAAGTCTTTGTGAATCTTTACTCCATTCCACTTGCTGTGAAATATGATAACGTGTGTTATCAATCTAAGTTTGTGACTTGGTGTCCATGGGTTGTCTTCCTCAATTAGATGTGACCCTTGGGGGAGGCAGACTTCTATCTGAGTCTCAGTCCCAATCATTCCTTCCCAGAGGAAAGACCCAGAGCAGGGACTTGCTCCCCACTGTGGGGCTGGGGCAGGGGGGCTGTCAGCGACTACCCAGCCAGGTGGATTAGTGAGGCTCAGGGAGGAGGGGTGTGACTTTTTTTGCTCATATTGGATACTGTTCAGAATGAAGTAAAATCTCATTATTCTGTACTAATTAGTGGGTGGTGTATCTGCATAAAAGAAGCCTGAATTACAGAAGATTTTAGAAGGAATTTGCTTTAATTATTTCCTAATAGTATTATTAAAAAAAAAGTTAGATGTCTTTGGGGAACTTGTTTAATTGCCTAGATAGTACTTACTTCTACTGACATAAATGCTAATAAAGCAGTTCTTTCTCTTATTCTCTCTTTTGTGTTTTCATTCGCCATTGTTGGGGAGTTATTTCATTATATATTTGTATAATCCTCAAGAATTTTCAAGGCGAAGTAGGGTTTAATTCTACCAGAATTGCCACAGGTCATCAAAGCTGAAGATAATAGCAGGGCTGTACCATAAAGATGAAGTGGTTTTGGAGCACCTGCTTTGTGTCCATCATGGGTGCCAGATCCTTGACAGGCATTTCCTTCAGTCCTCAGTTGCCTTGAGAGAGGAGCTTGTGACTTGGTGCTGAGCGCCATGTACACATTGCAGGATGGAGTTCTTTCATCCACTGCCCTGCAGGACAGGTGCTGCTTTCTGTTTTCTCCCTGAGAAAAGTACATGCAAGACAGGGAGGCAGCAGCAGTAATGACAGTTGTGATCTGAATGCAGACCTGGTCCCTTCTCACTGCACCAGGTAGCTTGTCCGTGTTGTCTCCTTAGTAAGACAAAGTCCAGAATGATCTCCAGGTTGTCTAAGAATTGTAGCTCTATGAAAACGTCTACTCTTCTGTCTACAGATGTGAGCTTCTCAGCATGCCCTACCCTTGTTAGGTCCAGTTTTGTGTTGTTTTTTTTGGGGGGGGGCTATCAAAATTTGAAATTGACAAGTAAAAATTGCACATTTTATCATATACAAACTTGATGTTTTGAAACATGTATGCGTTGTGGATTGGCTGCATCCAGCTAATGAATGTTATGTCTTATCTCACCTTGTGTCCAGTAGAGACTTCAGAATTAAAAATTCTTGTAAGTTTTCCAGGGTGGCTGAAAAAAATGTTCAGTTTTGAAAGATTTAAGAGAAGCATTTGAGTAGTCATTTATAGTACAAGAAATGCCAAAAGAAAACCTTAAGAACTCTGAAAAACTAAAGAAAGCAGACCTTTTTTTCACAGGGAATAGGGATGCTAGAGAGAAATAAGGAGTGGGCAGAGAGAAAACATGTTCGTGGGAGGGGAGTTTCAGACTCTTGGAAGTAGAGAAATGTGAGCACACACAAAATGGCATCAAAACTTGTCTGTAGTTTATTTCTCACACTACCATTTCTTACTACATATAATCTTTGCATCAGTTTTTATTGATGCTGAGGTATAATTGTAAAGCGAAATGTACCAGAATGGTCCCCTGGAAGATAAAGAGGGGTACAGAAGAGACAGGTGGGTAAAACAGTGTAACATTCCAAGAGAATTCATTATTTAATTCTCTTTGTTTCTGTTTTCAGAATGTAGTAATAAATGACTCCCACTGTATATCTTTGACTAGTTAGGGGAGCAACTTATTAAAATTGACATAGTGTATGTTTCTACCATAACTGGTGATTTTCTCAATAATTCACACATTCATTCAGCACACAGATCCTTATTGAGTACCTGATACACTCAGTAAACATACTAAGTACTTTACCAAGTAGACAGTGATGAGCCAGCATCCCTGCTTCCATGGAGTTTATGCCTTCCTGAGTTTGCATGTGAAATTGGTAGTATAATTTTAATTTGTTCAGTATGTCTTTAGAGTATAAGAGTTCATACTTCTGGCCAATAGAAGATAAAATGGTTTGTCCATGTTTTGATATTAAAACCAATTCTGGAATATAGAGAATTTGGGGCCCCAAATGTAATTCAAAGGATAAAGGTCTTAAGATAGAAAGAGGAGACTTCAGAAAACCTGAAGAAAGGTATGTTTTATGAACGATTTGTTTGGCTGGTGCATTTGAAACTGTTTTCAAATGTTTTTGTCTGGACAGATTGACCTAGCCACTCACCTGGTGATTTTGTTTTTGTTGTTTTGAAATGGAGTCTTGCTGTGTTGCCCAAGCTGACCTTGAGTTGGGGCTCAAGTGATTTGCTCCCCCTCAGCCTCCCAAGTAGCTGGGACCACGGTGGTCCCATGACTGCACCCATTCTTCCTGATGGATATTTCTGTAAAATGAGAAACTTCTTTCCCAAGTACCTGGTAGTAATTTGTTCCTTGTTTAAGATGAAATATCACAAGTTCAAGGATCACATATTTGAGGCCAGCCTTAGTTTAGCAAGATCCTAAGCAACTTAGTGAGACCCTGTCTCAAAATAAAAAAAGACTGGAGACATAGCTCAGTGGTAAAGTACCCCTAAGTTCAATCCTCAGCACAAAAAAAGAAAGAAAGATTTGAATTCTGATCATAATAAATAAGAATGGTCTCACAGCTCATGTGGAATATCATTTATCTCTCCATGTTCAGAAGTGGTCATCATCTGAGCAGGATTTCTGTGTGTAGACTCCTGGTTTGGGTTTCCCAGCTAGCAGTGAAATGTCCTTTGTTGTCTTGGTTGGTTATGACTTTCTCTTTCTAAACCCTTAAATCTTCCTCTTTCCTCATCAGGCTTCCCCAGAAACTGGGAAGCTGTAGTTTGTGTTTTCTCTCTTATCAGCTTAATGAGAGGGGTGAGCTCCAGATTAGTGGCCAGGAAGCTCCAGAAGAGATAAGACAATATTTTCTGTCACTAACCATGTAAGTGTGAAAGGTGGTATTTGCTCTTTGGTGTGTGACCGGGAAGTCTCCTGCCAAGGGCAACAGTCCTGGAAGCAGGGTACCTGTTATCTGTGCATCTTCAGCTTTTCATTCTCCCAGCGCTCTAGTGATTGGCAGAGAGATGGGGAATTTACCCTGGATTGGAAGTAGTAGCTTTCATCTTAAATCTTAGGAACTTCCGATGACTCAGATTGCTATTGCTTAGTCCACATGTTGGGACACTGGTGTGTAGAAAGCATAGCTGTGCATGTTGCAATATCCTGACCTGCCTTCTTAACTCTCCTCTTGTCAGTTTTTTGAACAAGAATATAGGGAAAAACTGGGAAGAAGGGTGATATTAAAGGTATGTATGCAGCCTGTCTTGTCTTTGTTTTCCCCCACTTTTTTTTTTTTTTGTACTGGGGATTGAACCCAGGGGCACTCCACCACTGAGCCACATCCCCAGCCCTATTTTGTGTTTTATTTAGAGACAGGGTCTCACTGAGTTGCTTAGGGCCTCGCTAAGTTGCTGAGGCTGGCTTTGAACTTGCAATCCTCCTGTCTCAGCCTCCCAATCTGCTGGGATTACAGGCGTGTGCCACTGTGCCCGACTACCCCATTTTCTATTGGTGCACTGCAGTTGTACCTAATGGTGGGATATGTTGTTACATATTCATACATACATACAATATAGCAGTGTAATTTGGCCAATATTCCCTGTGTTTCCTCTTTTCTTGCCCTCCTCCCTTCTCCTGGTCCCTTTCCTCTACTCTGCTGATCTCTCTTTCTTGTCTTTAAAAAAAAAAAAACAAAAAAACCAAAACAAACAAACAAAAAAAAAAACCACACCTAGTATATTTTGTATGTGTTTGGACTGGTGGATGAATATCTAAGAATTAGTCAACTCTTACTGTACCCAGACAGTTGTTAGGTATGTTTGGACTGAGATAAGAATGACGAAAAAGTCTATGAAGGTGGACAAAATTTGACAGACCAGTCAAAACCCAAAGTAAGATACCAGCCCAAGAAAAGAACCCAGCTATAAAAAGTGCCCAAGAATTTGGTAAGGGCTAGAATAAGCCATAAATGAAAACTGGTAGATCTGAGAGTGGTAGGTTGATGGTGAATGTTTTGTTTTGTTTTTTTTTTTTTTCCAATGCTGGGGATTAAACCCAGAGCCTTGGCATGCTAGGAAGACACTACCACTGAGCTACATCCTCGCCCATGATGGGTGGATTTTTAAAGATGAAACAATTTTAGAGTGAAGTTGTTCTTCAGGACATTATAAAATAACCACTATCTATGGCACACAATGTCTTACTCCAACGTTTACCATGTGACCCTGGAATATTATGCTTGTTACAGATGAGGGTAATGAGGTTACAGATGAAGAGATCAAGCAATTTGCTCAAGGACCCATGGTCAGTTGCTAAGTCAGGATCTGAAGTCCTGTTTTCAGCTTTTCTATTGTCCTACATCTAGCCAGGGTCCCTGACCTGACCCTGTATGTTTACTTAACTCTTCTGTTGGGGTTGTCTGCTATTCTTTGACTTGACACCTTCTCCTTGGAGGAGAGGATGCTTGAAAAGGCCTGTTGGAAAATTCTGCAGGTTGTTCCAGACTTTTTAAGAATGAAATATCTGGAGTGTGTTTGCTTCTAGTTTACACAGACTCTTCATTCCCCACTCCAAGCAAATATGAAGGAAATGATCTCTATGTTGGTGCTCCACTTTCTGGTTTGGATGAAATTTCATTTTCATGTTAGGACTAGGGAACACTGCATTAAAAAACAAAACAAAACATGTATTTGAAGAATGCTGAGTAGAAAGTGTGTATGCATGTGGACAAAGCCTGGAAGGCAGCAGACAAATGTTAGTTATGGTGGGGGAATTTTTAGAAAACTTTATTTGGTGTGATTTGTATCTGGAGGCCTTAATAAATCTCCAAATTCAGGACAACATAGCATAAAGCTTGTGGACAGACCTGCAGGAGTAGGGCAGTCCTCTGGGTACCACCTGTGCTTTGTCTTGGAGCTGTCTGCTCAGTCCAAGGTTATTTTCCAGTTTCATCACAATGACAAGTCCTGAAGAGGCACTCCAAATTGAGGGACTGTTTACAAAACAACTGGTCTCTACTCTTCAGAAATGTCAGTTATGGAAGACAAAGGCTGAAGAGCTGTCTTGATGGTGTGAGATGCTAGAGACAGGACAACTAAATGCACTGGGATTCTGAATTGGATCTTGATCAGGAAAATGAATGTGACAAAAGGCATTATTGGGACCACAAAATTTTGAGTAAGGACAGTATATTAATGTATGCTCAATGCTATACTTTCAGGATTTGACAGATATACTCTTGTTATGTAAAAGGGTGTTCTTAGGAGATGCATACTCAAGTATGTGGGAGGAAAGTATCCCACTAGTCTGTAGCTTACTCTTCGGGTTCTGGGGAAACTGTGTGTGTGTGTGTGTGTGTGTGTGTGTACATGGTAAGTAGTGCCTCGTTCCTTGTGGTCAGGTGGGGAGAAATTGTTGTGTATTAGAGATGGTTTGCCAGGCAGAAAAGAGAACTTGAGCAGTGAAAAAGAGGCACTAGTCAGTTCTGTAGGGGCAGGAAGTCTGCATAGCCTCTGTGTTCTTAGTCACTGTGAGTGAGGCTGGAGTGGCATTTTCTAGCCTGAGAGCATCCAGAAGAAAGACTTCCAATCTAAGTGGCAGCTTACTGTGTTATGGCTGGAAGGTAGTGTGCACCTGGAGGTGTTGGGTCCACTCGGATGTCTTTGTGTGTTCTGCTCATCCACGGGCCTGATGATATATCAGGAAATTTTCAGCTGTGATTATATTAAACTCCAGCTAAAATGGCTTCAACCATAGGAAGTGTATTTTCTCATGTAATAAGACATCAGTCGGTTCGAGGATGGATGAATCCAGCAATTGAGACTCCATGACCTCAGGGGTCGGTATTTTTAGTGTGAGAATGGTGGTTTCTTCTACTTGGAAGAGGACTGCCACAGGCCCAGGGCAAAACCTGGTGAGAAAAAAAGAGATTTCTTTCTGAGCCTCCCTTTCTATTATGCAGGAAAACCTTTTCCAGAATGATTTTGACTGATAGTCGTTCACCTTCCCTGAGCTGGGATTTTGTCACCTGCATGGGGAAGGTGGACATGTGCTTGGCTACTCTTCCTCCTGTGGCCAGGGAACAGTGAGCCCTTCCTCAGAGAAACCTCTAAGGCAGCCACCTCAGAACCACATGGGTTTGCCAGTAGTGAAGGGCAGACAGATATTGGGTAAGCAGACACTAGGACCTGCCACCCTAGAGAAGTTCTTAAACTTCTAAATATGGGAGATGGGAGGGCAGGTGAGTTTTTAAAATTGTGGGGGAGGGGAGAAGTGCAGTTAATTTTATCTGTGGTATGTTACATTCCAGCCATTGTTCTAATCTTTGTGTACCAGTTTGCATACATTTTCCATGTGCATGTTTTTAAAACATTTTCCTACATTTCTATAGCCATCCTAATTATTAAATAATGTTTTATAATACAGAGCAATTAAGCTTTCTTTTTAAAAATTGTTTTAGTTGTTGATGGATGTTTATTTTATTAATTTATATGAAGTGCTGAGAATTGAACTCAGTGCCTCACACATGCTAGGCAAGTTTTCTACCACTGAGCCACGATCCCAGCCCAAGCAATTAAGCTTTCTGTTATTGGATAACAATAATAGTAGTAATAGGTAATGCTTATTGAGTTCATGTGTCACTCATAATAGCACTCTTTTCCATTCATTAATTCATTTAGTTCTCACAGCATCCCTAGGAGTAGGGGCCATTATCACCTCTAGTTTTCAGGTGAGGAAACTGAGGCACAGAAAGGCTGAATAACCTACCCACGGTCTTATAGCTGGTAAGTGGGAAGCTGGAAGCCAAGCAAGGGTTCAGGTGTAAGCGGGCCCAGTTAGTCTCTAACCTTCAAGCTGAACTGTCTCTGGGTGTTATTGGCCTTTTCTTTTTTGTTATTGGCATTTTCTTTGCCATTACAGATAATACCAAGGTGAACATCGTTGCTGTATACCTCATCCTTTGTACATGAATGTGCAGCCTGCTTGCTGTGGGTTGGGGAGCTCAGAGAGGTGAGGGAGTAGAGGTGACACAGACAAGACACACACCTTCCTTTGGGATGGTTATCTGCTATGTGCTTTGTCCACTTGGGAGTCTTTGTGCTTAGCATTATTCTGAATGAGTGACGCTCCCCTCATAAGACAGCTCTCTTTAAACTTCTATTTTTAACTTTTTAGTTTCTGTATGTATCTTTGTTATTATTTTTGGCAGCATTCTACTTTGAGAAATCATGAATCTTGTTTTCCATTATGGCTTTTTTTTTTTTTTTTTTTTTTTTTTTTTGTAATTTAACTTTTAAAAAGTACTATCACTTAAGGTTGAGCTTTCATTTCCTCCCAAAAGTGCTATTTATTTAACTTAATGTCCAATTTCTATTTAAATACACATACATTCTTAAAACCATTTTAACATTATAATTTAGTGACTTTTTGGACTTTCCATTACTATCCTTGTATATCTGAGTTTTTTCCTCATACTGTACTGTTTGTTTCAGAAAATGATAAAATCCAGTAGGGCTGGCTCTCTTCTCATCTTTGTTTAATATTTCCTTCTTCAGAAGTTGAAAAAATGTTTTTCCTTGTTTTATTTTCCCAAAGTTGCAAATCGTTTTGACATTACTCTGAAGGCATGCTAGTGTTCTATGTCAATTGCCCATTAGGTTAAGATCATAATAACATGTGACAGTTGGATAGCTATTATGGTTTCTTATTTTTCTCATTTCAATTTCTGTTTAATTTCTAGATTTTGGATCATTGTTTGACTTGGAAAATGATCTTCCTGATGAACTGATCCCCAATGGAGGAGAATTAGGCCTTTTAAACAGTGGGAACCTTGTTCCAGATGCTGCTTCCAAACATAAACAACTGTCGGAGCTTCTTCGAGGAGGCAGTGGCTCTAGTATCAACCCAGGAATAGGAAATGTGAGCGCCAGCAGCCCTGTGCAGCAGGGCCTAGGCAGCCAGACTCAAGGGCAGCCGAACAGTACGAACATGGCCAGCCTGGGGGCCATGGGCAAAAGCCCTCTGAACCAGGGAGATTCATCAGCCCCCAGCCTGCCCAAACAGGCAGCCAGCACCTCTGGGCCCACACCCCCTGCTTCCCAAGCACTGAATCCACAAGCACAAAAGCAAGTGGGACTGGTGACCAGCAGTCCTGCCACATCGCAGACTGGACCTGGGATCTGCATGAATGCTAATTTTAACCAGACCCACCCAGGCCTCCTCAATAGTAACTCTGGCCATAGCTTAATGAACCAAGCCCAGCAAGGGCAGGCGCAAGTCATGAATGGATCTCTCGGGGCTGCTGGTAGAGGAAGGGGAGCTGGAATGCCATACCCTACCCCGGCCATGCAAGGGGCCACGAGCAGTGTGTTGGCCGAGACCTTAACGCAAGTTTCCCCGCAAATGGCCGGCCATGCGGGACTGAACACGGCGCAGGCGGGAGGCATGACCAAGGTAAGTGAGCTGAAGTGTTTGCTTTCAGCCTAACTGGGGCTTTTTTCTCCAACATAGTAACATGGGACTACTTGGCCTTTTCCTGTCCTACTTACAGGCTTTGCGTGTGCCACTCATGCTGTGAGAAACAGATTTGTTACCTGGTGCTCAACTTTCTGGGATAAAGATCTCTTCCCTACTCTTTAAAATGAGAATTCCTAAAGAAGTTGCCAGAATAACCTGCAGGTCAGGTAGTTGGAAAACTGTAGGGAGTACCTTTGGGCTGATTGCCAGTTTTCAATCTCTGAGGAAAATGTATAGAAATAGGACCACATGTTTGAAAGAGACAACTTCTGCTGAGAATCAGCTTTTTATTGCATCAGTGGATCTGGTAAAAGATGCTTTTTACCTCACTTTACCTACCTGATGAAGTACTTCCTCATATACCCTTTCCTTTTGCACCCTCTGGGGAACAAAGTTTAATTTCACAGTCTGCTTTATTCATGGAGAAGCTGTTCCAGGGTGATTAGCTACCTGCTGCTCTTAACAGGGAAGAGGTTGGACAGAGTGGAGGGGTTGTGAGGAGCATGGGCTCTTGGGTCTCAATGGAAACACCAGAGCAGTGGTTCTCAATTTGTTGTTCCCAGCATTAGCATCAGCATTCCCTTTAGCTTGTTGAAAAGTTGGACCTACTGACTTGGAAACTGGGGTTGGGCCTAGCTCTGTGAGCTTTAGGAGGCCACTAAGCTTCCCAAAGCTTCTGAGACCCTGCACTAGGGAAAGGCCTGAACTGAGGTGTGTAGCCATCAGCCTTGCAGCTGCTGTCTAGAGCAGAATTAGAACTTGGAAAAGAGGGAAGACAAATGCCAAGATATATGCAGGACAGCTGGAAAAGATGGAGGCCGGCAAAGGAGGAGAGTGCAGAGAAAGAATGGGCTGATTGCCATTGATGCTAAACCCTGCAAAAATCCTGCCACCAAAGGAAGCTATGGGGACACCTATTTCAGTGCAGTCCAGCAAATTCCAGAGCAGGACAGAGTTGGGCTATTCTGTGGATCTTACTAGTCCTAAATAAGGGAGAGGGAGGGATAAGAGCACAGTTTCCATAGGTTGGTGAGAGTGTAGTTGGTGTATGAAGCCTTGTGAATGTCTTAGGCAAGGAGAGGGGTTTTTAAATTTAAAATATAAAAGGAAGTAATTCCACTGTTAGAATTGCATGTGTTTCTTTTGAGATATTAATAGAGGGAAACATGAACTTACATTTTAGTTGTACCTGACACTTGAGGTAGAGTCTGGGTGTGCCTGTGGAGTTGGATCAAGAGGGGATTTCTAATGGGTTTCTGACTCCTGTGTAAATGGACATTTGTATCTTCCTAATTCACTCATCACTGTACACTGCCAGTTTAAAAAGCCTTTTACATTTTGGAGAATTTAAATCATACAGAAAAGTAGACATAATAGCATAATGCAGTGGTTCTCAAACTTTTTGGTCCTAGGATTCCTGAATAATCTCAAAAATTATTGAGGACCCCAGAGAGGTTTCTTTAAAATTGGTGTTTATGAGAATGGTCTTGTGTGTCATTATTTGTTTTTAAAAATTTTTATTCAAAAGCAGAATGACATGTGTTTCAGTCAGTGGTTATGGCTCCTGTGAATTAGTCCATAGGATCCTCACAGTTTTATTTGTCCAAGAAACTGTTATTTTGATTGTTGTTTGCTTTATGTCCTGTGGAGTTCCCTGTGGTCTGGAGTTGCCTCTGACACATGCAGCACTTTATGTTTCTCTGTTTACTCAAGTTTTTCATTCCAGCCTGGACTTCATTTCTTTGTTCTGAATGATCTTCTTTCACACAGCACTTGGTGAATATTCACTATTTGGAAAGTAAACCAAAATAGTGTATGGGGTACAGTTTTTTTCTATTACCTGTGGTTTTCCCAAGGCAGCCATGGTGGTGGTGGGGACTAGCATTTTTGAAATGGCCTTTGGGCGGGATAAAAGAACAAATAGTGGTGGTCAAGTAGTAAAAGGAAGAGACAAATCTATTTCAAACTCTTCCTTAAGATTTTAAAGTGCATACAACAAGCCAGGCATGGTGTTGTACTAGCTTATAATCCCAGCGACTCAGGAGATTTAAGGCAGGAGGATTGCAAGTTCAAGGCCAGCTTTAGCAACTTAGGTCCAAAGCAGTTTAGCAAGACCCTGTCTCAAAGTAAAAAAAAAATAAAGGGCTGGGGATGTAGCTCAGTGGTAGAGCTCCCTTGTGTTCAATCCTGGGTATCTAAATAAATAAATAATTAATTAATTAAATAAAGCAGTGATTAAAATGCGCTCAGCAAAAAAACCCCCCCAAAACAAAAACCTTTTTAAAAAAGATAATTGTTTTAAAAGTTATTACAAAGAAAATACATATTTCATATAAAATAATTCAGATAGTAAAAAAGCACCACCACATAGAATATTGCTTCTATATAGATAGATACCTTTTTAAAATACAAAATGGAACTGGACTGCACAAATACCTTATTTGTGGAAACCTGTTATCAGGTGGTTACCTACTCAAATCCTTGGAAGCAGAAATTTTCTATTAGAGGATATTGTTGTTTTAAATAAACATAGATATTACCCAGTACTCAACAAATATGCAGATTACACCCTCACCAAGAGAGAATTAAGTCCCTGTCTAAATCCTCACCAATGCTGGATATTGTTAGATGCTCAGTATTTGTCATTCTTTTAGGCAAATTGTCTTTTTATTCACCTATATTTGTGTTTTGCTAATTACTCACATTCTTTGTCCATTGTGCCTCTTTCTTCCTCTCTCAACTTGCAAGTTCCCTGCCTCTGCCTCCCAGATAGCTGAGATTTTAGGCATTTGCCATCATGTCCATCTTCTTAGTCTGCTCTGCTCTTTTCTTTCCTTTCCCTCCCCTTCCCCTTTTCACTAGGGATTTAACTCAGGGGTCTTTACCCCCAGACTCTATACTTTTGTTGTTGTTGTTGTTGTTGTTGTTTTAGGCCAGATCTCCCTAAATTGTTAAGGCTGGCCTTGAACTTGGGATCCTCCTATCCTCCTGCTTCAGCCTCCCATATCTCTGGGATTATAGGTGTGCTCTGTCGCCCCTGGCCTTTGTCTCTTTTTCTGTTGGATTGTTTCCCATTTTATTATTGGTTTATGATCTTACTAGTTTTTGTGTATTAAAGGTTTAAATCTTTTTTTTTTTTTTTGGTATTGGAATTGGAATTGCAATTGAACCCAGGCTATTCAGTATGCTAGGCAAACATTCTACCACTGAACTAAATTAGCAGTCCTTTTTCACTTTTGATATCTCACTTAGTTGCCAATGCTGCCCTCAAACAGGTGATCCTTCTGCTTTAGCCTCCTGGGTGGCTGTGTTATAGGCATGTGCCACGGTGACTGGCCCAGTTGTCTTTTGACTAATGTTGTTCGCCTTTATATTTGCTAAGTCAGCTTTACCAGGAACATAATCACTTAAGTTTACAATATGATAGTGCTTTATTTCTGATTTTTTTGTGTTTTTTGGGGGGAAGCAAATATCCATTTTTTTCCTTTATTGCTTTTAGATTTTTGTCATGATCAGAAATGCTTTCCTTAACCCAAAATTACAAATATTCTCTTGGGCCAGGCATAGTGGAGTGTGTCTGTAGTCCCATATACTCAGGAGATTGAGCCAGGAGGATCTCTTGAACCCAGAAGTTCAAGACTGGCCTGGTTAACATAGCAAAACCCTGTCTCCAAAACAAGGAAGAAGGGGTAGGAGTGTAACTCATTGTTAGAGTGCATGCTGAGTAGGTGTGAGGACCTAAGTTCTGTAACTGGCACCAAAAAAGAAGAAGAAAAAAATTAAAGAAATATTGTCTTGTAGTTTCCGCCTTAATCTGTGAATCTTTAACTCAGTTAATTTTAGCTAAAGAAAATCCAGCAGTTTTTGTTGTTTTTTTTTAATTATAATCATCCCAGTACAGTTTATTTAGATCGTACCCATCTTATTTATATAAGGATGGATATATCCTTATCCATCCATCAGTTTTTTTCCCACTGATGTGATGTGCTTGTTTGGAGGTTTTTTTTGGGAGGCGGGGGGGAGGAGGGTAACAGGGATTGAACCCAGGGGCCCTTAACCACTGAGCCACATCTCATCCCTTTTTAATTTTTTTTTTTTTTTTTTTTTTTTTTTTTGAACCAGGGATTGAACTCAGGGACACTCGGCCACTGAGCCACACCCCAGCCCTATTTTGTATTTTATTTAGAGACAGGGTCTCACTGAGTTGCTTAGGGCCTCGCTAAGTTGCTGAGGCTGGCTTTGAACTCGCGATCCTCCTGACTCAGCCTCCCAAGTCGCTTGGATTACAGGCATGCACCACCATGCCCAGCTCCTTTTTAATATTTTATTTAGAGACAGGATCTCATTGAGTTGCTTAGGGCCTTGCTCAGTTGCTGAGGCTGGCTTTGAACTCATAATCTTCCTGCCTTAGCCTCTTGAGCTGCTGGGATTATAGGCATGCACCACCATGCCAGACCTTTTTTTTTTTTTTTTTTTTTTTTGGTATATACTTTATTCACTTTTCAGATAGTGCAAGGTTTGGGTGTAATTCTAGACTCTTCCTTTAGTTGTATTGATCTTTGCTTGTTCCTGTGCCAGAGGCTTAACTTTCCTGTTTGTGCAATGAATTTTAGTGTCTGATGGTGCTAGTAACTTATTCAGATGTGTCGTTCTTGACTCTGGCTGCACATCAGAATTACCTGGAGAATTTTTTTTAAAATATAGTGCCTGAACCCCACAGCAGATCAATTAAGTTAGAATCTCTAGGTATGACAGGGCCTTAAAATAGTTTATAGTTCCTCAGATGATTTCATGGCAACAGAACCACTGTTTTTTTAAAGATTTTTTTTAGTTGTAGACAGACACAATACCTTTATTTTATTTTTATGTGGTGCTGAGGATAGAACCCAGTGCCTCACACGTGCTATGCAAGTGCTCTACCACTGAGCCACAACCCCAGCCCCAGAACCACTTTTGTAGGTAGATTCTAAGGCTCTTTTTTAAATTCTTAAAAAATACAGCCCAAAAGAAGAAAACATACTAACCCACCAAAACAACTTGGGATTTTTGTTGAAATTGTTTTGAATCTTATAAATCATTTTAGGATAAATGTAACATTTTAACAGTTTTGTGGCTCCCTGAGTCGTCTTATCATATATGTAGAAATCGTATACTTTCATGGAGTCTTATGTTGCTCAGAAGCATAGTAGTTTTGTCTGTCTTATTAAATTGACACCTGGATATATTGTGGGTTTTGTTGTTATTATCTATATCAATTGAACCATTCTTGTAATTGTAAAATTAAAAGTTACTGTGTTGCTGAATTTTATTTGCAAATGTTTCATTTAGTTTTTATTACTACTCATTAATAGGATAGAGAATCCTTTTTGTGCCCTCATACTTTTCTGCCAATGCTATGTTAACTTGGTCAAAGAGAGTTTAGAGGTTTTACACATCTGTTCTCTAGATAGTTTAAATAGCATTGTAGTTATCTTGTTCCTTGAACAATCGTGACGCTTCACCTGTATAGATGTATGGGCCTGAAACGGTATTGTTTTTTCCTTCTCCTTCTCCTCCCACCGACTCCTTCATGGAATCTGACTTGAAATCTTTGACAACTTTCTTACTGTGTTTCCTATAGATATTGACCCTGTGGTCTCTGGAGTTGATACATATCTATATCTTATCAATCTGTATCTGTGTGTGTATATATATGCATATAGATATATGTGTGAAAACTAAAAAATACTTAACTCTTTTAGTCCTGATTCTTAAAAAAACATGAGGTAGGTAGTAAGTACGTGCTATTGTAGCACCATGTTACAGATTGAGAGATGGAGGCACACAGGTGTTGAACAACTTTCCACTATCACATGGCCAGTAAATGGCAGAATGTGCTTGCATCCCACACAGTCCAGCAGAAGGTGTCTTAATCACTAATTTGTGCAGCCTGTTCTTGGGTCAGTTTGTTTACTTATTTTTGGGGAGTAGCAGGGATTGAACCCAGGGGCCCTTAACATCTGAGCCAGATCCCCAGCCATTTTTAGTATTTTATTTGGAGACAGGGTCTCTCTGAGTTGTTTAGGGCCTTGCTAAATTGCTGAGTCTGGCTTTGAACTCATAATCCTCCTGCCTCAACCTCCGGAGCCACTGGGATTACAGGTGTGTGCCACCATGCCCAGCCTCAGTTTATTTATTTTTACACACATACACATGGTATTGGGGATCATATCCAGGAGCATTCCATTTCTGAGCTATATCCCCAGTCATTTTATTTTATTTTGAGGCAAGGTCTAGACACCTTAATTGCAGGGACTGGCCTTGAACTTGTCATCCTCCTGCCTCAGTCTCCTAAATTGCTGGGATTATAGGTGTGTACCACCATGCTTGGGTACAGTTAATATTATAATAGAATTTTTTTGGCTACAATTTACATTTTTTCAAATATATTTTTATTGTAAATGGACACAATACTTTTTACATTTTATCCCACGTGTGTGTGTGTGTGTGTGTGTGTTTGTGTGTGTGTGTGTGGTGCTGGGGATTGAACCCAGGGCCTTGTGCTTGTGAGGCAAGCACTCTACCACCTGAGCTATATCCCCAGCCCTACTTTTTACATTTTAATGGAATTTTTTTTCATTTTAAAAATCCATGAACTTAGAGTTGTGCAAAAATTGTTGGAGATTTGTTAGAGTGTTTGTTTTTCCCTTTTATCATTCCCAATTTTGTGTAGCTCTATAAGAAAACACTTAAAACAGGAAAAAAAAATCCCAGTATTTCAGTAACATGGCAGTGATAACAAGGCCTGGTGTGATTAAAATCAGTCACAAAATAAAATGATTTCTCCATTTCAACAGCAGCAGAACTTGATGTACTATTTTTTTAGGGAGTGTGTTCTAGTTTTCTACTGAAAATAACCCAAACTTGGTAGTTTTCAACAGAAAATACTTGGCCTGTAAAAGGAAAGCAAAAAGGATTAGCTTAAGTGGGATTTAGAAGCCACATGGACATTCAGATTAGTTTTCTTCTGCTGCAGGTGCTGAGAGATGTTGCTCTGCACAGAGAAGGTGGCTGTGGAAAGAGGAAAGTGTTATGATATTGCCTCGCAAGTGGGCAAGAATCCTCTCTGCTGGGGTTGGTTATAGCTCAGTGGTGGAGCACTTGCCTAGCACATGTGAGGCACTGGGTTTGATCCTCAGCACCACATTGAAAATAATAATAATAATAGTAATAATAATAAAGGTATTGTGTTCATCTACAACTAAAAAAAAAACTTAAAGAATCTTCTCATTTTAAGATTGATAAAAATTTGCTTTTGTAGCTTCAGAAATCCTTTCTGTTCTTTCTCACTCCAAATCTGAAAAGGGACCAAAATGAACTTGTATCTTTCTTCACAGCTATCTAAAAAAGGGCTTCCCAGATGTTTAGAGGAGGACTTCCCAGGTGTCCAGGAGGGCTTTTTAGTTTGTTCAGATAAAGTCTTTGAAATATTATTCTTTTCTAGAAAGTAGTCCAAAAATGTAGAGCTTGATATTGCCAGGAACTCTTCCTTGAGTCAAGGTGCTCATTTATATCTAGGCCCCCACCCAGTCGGTCATCATTCTGCCAGGTGCTCAAATGATCTGCAGATTTTCATGAGAGTGCTGGGCCCTCCCCAAGCTTTGGATTCAGCAGGTTGGGGTGGGCATTTCTACCAGCTTGCAGATAACCCTGATTGTGCTGGTTAGGGAACACACTGAAAATGTGCTCTAAAGTCGTGGATTAACAGAATAAATTCATTAAAGAATGAGTAGAGACCAGTCGACTCTTAGAGGAATGCTTAGTCCATCTTCTCTATTTTGGACACACAGTTGGGAATTTCTAATATTTAGTATCAAGATAAATAATACTGTGCTGATGCTTTCCACTTTTTCATTTAATAATATCTGATCCTGAAAATAATGTGAAGAGAATAAGGGATTTTTTTAAATTTAGAAAATCCTCATTTGGTCTCTTAAAAGATAGTATATAGAGTGGAACTATGCAGTGCAGTGAATTAATACAGTGCAGTGTGGGATGTATTCAGCTCCTGTTAAGCATAGCTTTTTATTTCATTTTATTTTATGGTACCGAGAGATTGAACCCAGAAGCACCTAACTATTGAGCCACAGGTCTCTGTAAGTTGCTGAGCCTGGCTTTGAACTCTCAGTCCTCCTACCTTAGCCTCCCAAGCTGCTGGAATTACAGGTGTGTACTACTGCATCCAGCTAAGCATAGCTTTTTGGTAGAAATATCTAGCAGTCTCATAGTGGCTCAGTATGCAAAGGAAGGTGATCCTAATGTCCTTTAGAATGTATGGTTCAAGATATGCCTAATTCCCCATAATAATTATCATGAATTGATTTCACTATAGAACTTTTAAATTAAATTAGATTAGATTTGTATATTTAAATAGATTGACTCACAGATAGTGCTCAGTCCATTCAGCAACAGCAGCAGCCCAGATGGCCTTTGCAGATGGAGGACAGCTAAGTGCTGAAGAGTAGATCTTGGATTCTGGGGTGATCTGCCTTGGTTCATGTGCAGCTCCACTGATGATCACCTGGGGGGAGTTACTTAGTCTGTCTCAGCCTTGGTTTTTGTGTTCTAGATGAGAATAATAGTACCTGTCTCTGAGAATTGTGTCAGTTAAAAGAGGATCATAATTATCTTTTTTTATTATTATTTTTTCATTGTAGGTGGACATAATACCTTCATTTTTATTTTTATGTGGTGCTGAGGATTGAACCAGGGCCTCAGGTATGCTAGGCGAGTGTGCTTACCACTGAGCTACAACCCAGCCCATATCTGTCTCATAGAATTGTGTTAATTAAATAAGATGTGTATATGAAATCCTCAGCATAGTGCCTAGATTAACTCCAAACCTATCAAAGAAGATTGAGTCTCAAGACTTTGCTGCATGAAGGTTTTAAGATAGCCACAAACATTTGAAGTGATAATGAGACTGCTTTTGTAATGTTTTCAGAGAACATTTTCTATCATAAAAATAGTCGATGTTTATTTTACAAAATTGGAAAGCTCAGAAAGCCTAGAAAATAGCATTTTGCTCATAATCCCCTCACCCAGTTGTACCTGGTTTTGTTTTCTTCTTCTTTTGGTACTAGGTATTGAGCTCAGGGGCACTCGGCCACTGAGCCACATCTCTAGCCCTATTCTGTATTTTATTAAGAGACATGGTTTCACTGAGTTGCTTAGGACCTCACTTTTGCTGAGACTGGCTTTGAATTCATGATCCTCCTGCCTCAGCCTCCCAAGCCACTGGGATTACAGACGTAGGCCACTGTGTTTAACCATTCAATGTATTCCATTTCCTTCCAGTCTTTTTTTTATATTATTTATATATATATATATATGTATTTATATTTATGTATCTTTTTAGAGTCCACGTTTTAGGCCTAACTTCTTTTTTCTAGTTAACTTTGTAGCTGATTCTCTGTAATTCAACCTGAATGGATGTTTACCTAATGGCAACAATGAAGACTTATTTGGTAACTCTCCCACTGACTTCCTTGAAGACCAATATTTTAAGAAAACCCAGTCATCTTTGTTATTTTATCTTTTTTTGTTGTTGTTATTGTTTTTGGTAGCAGGGATTGAACCCAGGGACATTTAACCACCAGGCCACATCCTTTGCCCTTTTTTGTTTTATTTTGAGATAGGGTCTCATAAATTGCTTAGGGCCTTGCTAAGTTGCTGAGTCTGACTTTGAACTTGCCATCCTCCTGCCTCAGCTTTCTGAGCTGCTGGGATTATAGGTATGCACCACCACCCTTGGCTGTTATTTTGTCAATTCAAGTCAACTCTGATGATCTGAATTTAAAGACATATCTGTGTTAAATTTTACATTTTATTGTTTTAATACTTTTGGAGGTATAATTACAGAGTGAAAGCAGATCTTGCAGTTGTCAAAATTCACTTAACTCTGTGACCTATACTTCCATCCCCCAAGATTTAGGGCATTTCATTTATTTAGAAAGTTTCCTTTTCCTGAACTCTCATCCTTACCCCAGCATTCACTGCTGAGGTCTTTCACAGTGGACCAGTTTTACCTGTGCTCAAATTGCTTGTGAATGGAATTGTACAGCATGATAATTTATTTCAGGGCTTCTTTTGCATACCATGTGCTGTTTAAGATTTATGTTGATGCATGAGTCCATAGTTTTTTGATTTTTTAGTTGCTAAATGATATTCTGTTGTATGAATATACCACAAATTTGCTTATCTGTTCCTCTATTGATAAACTTTGGGACAATTTCCAATTTGGAGCTATTATGAGTAAAGCTGCAAACATTTTTGTACAAGTTTTTGTGTGGGCTACAGGATTTCATTTCCCTTGAATGAATAACTGGGAATGGAATTGACTGGAGAGAGGGAGTACCTATTTTCTGAATTCTTTGAGGGGTTAATGGATGCTGTAGCCCATGGTTTGCATTCAGTTTGTAGCCTGCAACCTGAGAATGAGGTTTATATTTTTAAAGTGTTGTTTAAAAAAAAAAAAAAATCTGGAATGGAAACTATAGGTTGCCTGTAAAACTGAAAAATTTACTAACTGGCTCTTAAGAAAAAAAATCTGCCAGTTTCTATTCTAGTCTCTTCCATTGATCTACTTATCTCTTTGTTTAAAGCTTTTTTTATTTTTTAGGCACAGAGATTTCCTTTCTAATCCCTGCCCACATGTATC
Source organism: Glaucomys volans (assembly GCA_020662805.1). Classification (NCBI taxonomy): domain Eukaryota; kingdom Metazoa; phylum Chordata; class Mammalia; order Rodentia; family Sciuridae; genus Glaucomys; species Glaucomys volans. The sequence continues at coordinate 241,552 of JAJEJO010004930.1, forward strand.
TTCTCCCATTATCAGCATCTCCCACCACAGGGGTACAGCTTGTTGGAACCAATTAAGCCCCATTGACACATCATAATCATTCCAAATCCATAGTTTGCTTTAGGGTTTCCACTGCATTCATTGGATTTGGACGCTTGTACTCTTGTACATCGTTACAATATCATACAGTGTAGTTTGAGTGCCTTGTACTTGGTAATATATATTTAATAAGGTTTTACTTGTCTTTTCATGGCATCTTTCCTTACCTACTTGGTTGCTTTCAAGCTTTGGCAGTTAAGTAAAGTTGCTATCGATATCCATTTGCAGGTTTTTGTGTGGGCATAAGTTTTCAGCTCCTTTAGACAAATACCATTGAGTAAAATTGCTGATAGAGTTTGTTCAATTTTTTTAAGAAACTTTAAAACTGTCTTCAAAGGTTGTGCCATTTTGCATTCCTGTCAGCAGTGAGTGAATTGTTGCTCCTGGTTTTCACCAGATTTGATTGTCCGTGCTCTGCATTTTGCCCATTCTGATGATGTGTAGTGCTATTGGATGGTTGTAATTAGTGTGTTCCTAATGATAAGGAGCATCTTTTCATATGATTATTTGCCAACTGTGTATCTTCTTGGGTGAGGTGTCTGTTAAGATCATTGACCCAATTTTAATCAAGTTTTCTGATTTCTTACTGTTGAGTTTAAAAATTGCATATTTTAGATAGATCTTTATCAAATGTCTCTTGCTTCTATTTTCTCCCTATCTGTGGCTTGTCTTATTTTCTTGACATTGTCTTTCAAAGGGCAGAAGTTTTTTTTTGTTGTTTTTTTGTGGGGTTTTTTTTGGTACTGGGGATTGAACCCAGGGGCACTCGACCACTGAGCCACATCCCCAGCCCTATTTTGTATTTTATTTAGAGACAGGGTCTCACTGAGTTGCTTAGGGCCTCACTAAGTTGCTGAGGCTGGTTTGAACTCGCGATCCTCCTGCCTCAGCCTCCCAAGTACTGGGATTACAGGCGTGCGTCACCGCACCCGGCTAGAAGTTTTTAATTTTAATGAAGTCCAACTTACTTCTTTCATTAATACTTTAGTTTTGCAGTAGGTATAATGATACAGGTTGCTTAGTTTCTTGTTTCCATTTCTGTTCAATTTCTGTGTTTTGGGTCATTATTTGATTTGTTTGTTACTAGAATGGATAAATGCAATTGATTTTTCTTTTTTTGTGTGTGGTACTGGGGATTGAACCCCCGGGCACTCTACCACTGATCCCTTTTTGAGATAGGGTCTTGCTAACTTGCTGATACTGGCCTCAGTCTCCTAGGTAGCTGGTACAGGTATGCCCTGCTGCACATGGTGATGTTTCTGCATTAGATCTGTGACCTTGCTAATTAACTTATTACTTTGATCAATCTGTGTGCATTTTATTCAACTTTCTTTGCCTAGGACCTCCAATATATTGTTTCTTTTTTTGTGTCTATTCAAATAAAAACTGTTTATTTGATACAGTACAAATTTAGATTCAATAGAAAAATAAGAAAGGATTGATTTTTTTTCATCCTTATAGAATTAATCCAGAAAGCAATGAGAGTGTACATCCCTTGTCTAAGTCTTAATGGGAAGAGGAAAGCATTCAGTCTTTCAGTATTAAGTCTGGTATTGGTTGTAGGCTTAGGCATTCTTCATCTGGTTGAGGAACACCTCCTCTTCCTAGTTTGCTGAGTCTTTTATCAAATAGTTTCTGAATTTTGTCACATTTTCCCTTCATCAGATGATGATAGGGGTTTTCTTTATTCTTTCTTTCTTTAAATTATGTTAATGTTTTCTTCTTTATGTTGGTATAGTGAATTACATTTTGCTCAACTAACCTTGCATTCCTGGAATAACCCTAACTTGATTATGGAATTATACTTTTTTTCTTTTTGGTACCAGGGATTGAATCCAGGGGCTCTTAACCACTGAGTCATGTCTCCAAGCCTTTTTAAAATTTTATTTAGAGATGGGGGTCTCACTGAGTGGCTTAGGGCCTCAGCCTCCCGAGTCGCTGGGATCACAGGTGTGTGCCACCATGTCTGTCTTGATTATAGAATTATTCTTTTTATGTATTACTGGGTCTGATTATTAAAATATTGTTCAGGATTTGTGCCTTTGTATTCATGAAGAATAATTGAGTTTGTGACTTTATTTTCTTGTAATGTTTTTATTTGCTTTGGTATCAAGAGTATACTAGCTTTATAAAATTACTTGGTAATTACTCTGAGTTTATCTGAGTGAGATTAGTATTTATTTCTTAAATGTTTGATAAATTCACTCATGAAGGTTCTTATGATTCAATTACTTTGATAGATATTAAGCTGTTCAGATTTGCTACTTATGTTACTTTTAATAACCCATATTTTTTTTCAAGGAGTTTATACATTTCATTTTTTTCACATTTTGGGGATGCATTATCATTGTATATAATGATGAAATTTGTTGTTGCATATTTGTACGTGCACACAGTATAACAATATAATTTGGCCAGTGTCCATCCCTAGAACTTACCCGCTCCCTCCTGGCTCCCTGGTTCATTTCCTCTACCAATTTCTTTTCTTTTTTCCTCTCTAGCTTCCACATGTGAGAGAAAACATAGGACACTTGACCTCCTGAGTTTGATTTATTTCGTTTAACATAATGGTCTTAAGTTCCTTCCATTTATCTGCAAATGACATAATTCATTCTTTATAGCTGACTAAAACTCCGTGTGTATGTATCACAAAACATGCGCGCGCGCGCACACACACACACACACACACACACACCCTGTAGCTGGGATCACAGACTTGTATTATTGTACCTGGCTTCTTACATGTTTTCTGTCATTTATTTCTATCTTTTTTTTCTTTTTTCTGCTTATTTTGTTTTTTCTAATCACTTTGTAGCTTCTTACAGTAGAAGCTTATTGATTTTAGACTTATTAATATTAACATTTGAATATTTATTAACATTTGAAATTTCCCCTAAACCTTATGCATCTCTTTCATTTCCCTGTATGTTTTTCATTTCCCTGTCCATCCTTGAATTCTTTATAATAAACCAGTAAGCATTTAAAAAGATTCTCCCTAAATATTGCTGTAACTACTTCCCATAAATTCTCATGTATTTTGTTTTCACTATCATTTGGTTCAGAATATTTTTATATTTCACTTGTGATTTCTTCTTTGACTCCTGGATGATGTTGAAGTGTAAAAATTTCTTTATTTTCAAATATTTGGGAATTTTGCAGACATAATTTTGTTATTGATTTCCAGTTCCATTCTGTTCAGAGAACATGTTCTGTATGATTTTTAATGTTTGCAATTTATTGAGGCTTTTATGGCCCAGCAGATGGTTTTCTTGGTGAATGCTCTGTATATGCTTGAAAAGGTTGTATATCCTATAGTTGTGGGCTGTGGTGTTTTGTAAATGTCAATTTGAGTAAGTTAGCTATGTTCAAATACCTTTTGATTTTTTAAAATCTATTCTGAGAGAGGAATGTTAAAATATAGTGTTAATCGTAGATTTGTTCATTTTTTTCTTTTAGTCAGTATGAAGTCTTGTTTCATGTGTTGGGAAGCCCCTTCATTAGGTGAATATATATTTTGGGTTGTTTTATTTCCCTAATAAATTGAACCTTCATGATTCCTCTTTGTTTTTGTTAATACTCTTTGTCTTAAAGTCTGCTTTTTCTCATATTAACGTAGCCACTCCTACTTTCTTATGATTGAATGTTCACATGGTATTTGTTTTCATCCTTTTGTGTCTGCCTGCCATCCTCCCTTCCTTGATTTTTTTTTCCCTCTCCCTCTCTCCCCCTTTCCTTCTCTCATGGCACTGAGGACTAAACCCAGGGGCACTCCATCACCAAGCTACTACATTTCCAGCCTTTGCTAAATTGCTGAGACTGTCCTGGAACTTCTGCCTCAGCCTCCTGAGTCACTGGGATTATAGTACGTGTCATCGTACCTGGCTTCCTACCCTTTTGAAGGCTCTTTTCTTTCTCTGTGTGTTGTTTGCAGTCTTTTGTTGGTTCAAAAATAAAATTCCTGGGTATGGGTTGCATTTTCCTACCTCTGTATGTCCGTCACTCTTTGACTATAGTGGACATCGTGAATGACATGATGAATATGGCTTATTGTCTTCTGTTAGAGGGTGAGTTTGTTCTAGAAGGCACTTGATTTCCTACAGATGAGTTTGATCTTTTTAACCTTCCTTAGGGCAGTTCGCGAGAAGTCCTCCTTAGATGTGGTCTTTGGGGACTCTCAGTTGAGTACCTGGGGTAATCAGGAAGACCTTGAAGCTGTGACTAATCAGGATTCTGTCTCCAGCACTGTGCCATCTCTGGAGTCTTTTGGGCCCACAGCTCCTTAGTTATAAATACATGGGGACAGTTTGAAGAGGCTCTAGGTGGTGATGGCTTTGTGGTTGTGATGTGTGGATCATCGAGAGATGTGGTTTGGGTAGTGTGAACATATGATATATACAGGGCGCCTTGTGGTGATTGATAATTTCACACTTTAAAAGTTATCTATTGGGCTGGGTGTGTGTAATCCAAGCGACTTGGGAGGCTGAGTCAGGAGGATCGCAAGTTCAAAGCCAGCCTCAGCAACCTAGCAAGGCCCTAAGCAACTCAGTGAGACCCTGTCTCTAAATAAAATATAAAATAGGGCTGGGGATGTGG
>JAJEJO010004930.1:248685-281254 GCA_020662805.1 Glaucomys volans
CTTCCTTCCTTCCTTCCTTCCTTCCTTCCTTCCTTCCTTCCTTCCTTCCTTCCTTCCTTCCACTAGGGGTCTAACCCAGGGCCTCACACATGCTAGGCAAGTGCTCTACCACTAAACTATACCCCTAACCCCTGGTATGTGTGTTTATTTAGGGAGAGGCGTTACCCAGGGATTGAACTCAGGGGCACTCAACCACTGAGCCACATCCTCAGCCCTATTTTGTATTTTATTTAGAGACAGGGTCTCATTGAGTTGCTTAGCACCTCACTTTTGCTGAGGCTGGCTTTGAACTGTCCATCCTCCTGCCTCAGCCTCCCAGATGGCTGGGATTACAGGAGTGTACCACCTTGCCCAGCTGTTTTTGTTTTTTTGTTTTTTGTTTTTTAAATTGGTCTTCTGCTTCTTTCTTCATGCTTTCATACAGACCTTTCTTCATACAGACCTTCAGGTCTGTAATGACATTCTAAAATGAAAATTTATTAGTGGTTCAAATAGTAGATATGCATGAATCTCAGCAACAAGAGATTTTTGTCTTAATTCTTTAAAAAATAAAGGCATAGTTAAAATTGGTCTTCCCCCAAGCATCTTTGGTTGTCTTTGATTTACTTGGTATTGTATGTGTTGTGACTGCGTAGAAATTCAGTTTCCTTTTTGGTTGTGGGCAGGAGTGAGCTCCATACCTGAATAACCTAAGACAAATGTCTAGACCCTCTAGCCTAGTGCTGTTCGGAACCAGGAATTGGATGCTGGTGGCATTTTCTTGTCAGGAAGGACAAGTATTTATCAGTGGATGGCCATCTCTTAAATGTTTTAGGATGAGAACGTGGCACATGGTCTCAAGTGATGTGATTGCATTGGCTGCTTTGTTATTACCAGGTGAAAACGTTTTATGTGCTCAGTAATGCTCAGTAATGGGCCATGTTATTCATTTTGTGTGTTTTGCCAAGTAATGAAGATTGAACTGGAGAACATGCTGTCTTAAATCCTTCCTAGATCAGGGCAAGAGATTGGTAACGCTGGGAGATATAGTCTCCAAACATTGTCTGGAATTCCCGACGGGGTCATTGCTACAGTGTGAGTGCAGTTCGTTTCACAGTCCTACTTGATAGTAAAGCTTTATTGTGCTCTGCATCTGGAAAGAGATCTTAAAGCTGCCCCAGGATCCTGTAGTGCTTTTTGTTTTTTCAGGGCATTTTCCTACATGCAGTACCACTGAAGTTGGAAACAGGAAGTCAGAGAAGCCCTGTGTGAATGGAGGACAGGTATATAATCTCAGATGTGAATGGGTGTCCTGATCCAGCCCAGGGAGATGAGGCTTGGAGTACAGAGATAAGGACAGACGAGGGGGTGGTTATAGAGTGCATTTTCCCCTAAAACCCAGGTCTTCATAAAATGGGAGTCACTGCCTCCATGGCAGCTGTGCTCTCTGGGTTTTCAGGGCATGGCTCCACCTTGGTGTGCTGCCCCTGCCCTGGGGGTTTCACTGAGCCAAGGTAAACCAAGGAAGGAGCAGCCAGGAGGTGGACAGGTTCTTGGATCATGTCCTTTGCATTAGACTGGAGCAATCCAAGCAACTTTTGTCCTGTTTTTCAGTCTGAGTGATGTTCTGCTTAGACAGTACTTACCTTTTAAGAATAGTTACCAGACTTAATAATCTACTCACTCTGGCTCCTTCCAGTTTTTTTTTTGTGTGTGTATATTTAAGTTATTTGCGTAGAGATAGACTTTGAAACTTCAAGAATAATGGACATCCAGGCCCCTTCCTTAAGTCTCTCAGCAAGTTCTCATTCCTGCCTACAGTGCAGAGCGGCCACAGCTATTCCATTGTTATGTAGCCTCCTTTTAAGGCCCAGCTCCAGTGTGACCTCTTGAGCCCCTTTGAGATCCACCTCCCAATCATTGTGGCACCACTTGTTAACAGCCCACATCTTACTTCTTTGTGGCTTGTGTCACTTACCTTAGGCTGTGAAGAATGGCCCCTTTGTGTTGCCTGCCTCGACCACTACATAGTACCTGCCCCCTGAAAGAGGCCTAGTAGATGTCACTTTCTTGGTTGACAATTGTTACCACATCTTTTTCAAAGAGGATTGAACCCAGGGCAGGCGGGCCATGTGACAGCTGTTGAGTGGTCTTTTTGTCATGAGGGCCTGTTCCTTGTACAGATAAATTCCAATAATAACCACCTTGCAGTCTGAATTTGGGAACTGAACATGCTCAGGTAAATTCCTGATCCAGTCTATTGCTTGTTGCTCTCTGAAGCTCAAATATCAGATAGATCCTGATGAAGCAGCGTCTCTGGCTGCCTGAATTTGAATCAGAGTCCAGGCCACAGGGATGACTATACCGTTGCTGCACTAGGAGGCAGCTGTGTGATTGCCGAGATGGCAAACTTAAAGCCGTTAGGACAACAGACAGCTCTAAGTATCCTGCGTGCTTTTTAAAAATTCTATTTATTTTTATTTATTTAAAAAAATTTTAGTTGTAGATGGACACAAGACCTTTATGTTATTTATTTATTTTTATGTGGTGCTCAGGATGGAACCCAGTGCCTCACACATGCTAGGCAAGTGCTCTACTACTGAGCTACAACTCTAGTCCCACCTGCTTGCTTTTTTTTCTTTCCTCCCAGCCTTCTCCACAAAGATTGGTGGTAGATGTCTGATATCAATGGCTGAGACTCATTCATTCAGACTTTTTCTGGTCACATGTATAATATATTAGACCAAAGTGTGACAATCTATAGTGAAGGTGAATTTGATTTTAATTGCCACCTCAGAGTAATCTCTTGATAGTCACAATCAGTTTGGTCTACCTAGTAGTATTCAGTGTCTGATGACGACTTCAATTAATACTTTAAGTCCAGCCCTACAGCTAAACATTGGGTCAGTCATTTGTCATTATGGGCAGTCCTTAAAACAGTGCTTTGTGTAGATGTCTTGAATGATATAAAAAGTATAAAATAGAAAATAAACACTCCAGAGTAATCACTATTAAGCTTTTTAACATTCTTTCCTCTTTTCTCTGCGTACGCTGTTGTGTTGTGGGATTATGTCTTTTGTGTCCCTCCTTTTTTTTTTTTTTTAACTTAAAGGAGTTTTTCCCCTGCCAGTAATCAAGAGTGACTGGTAGTCACAGAGTCAGCTCACCAGCCCCGCCAGTCCCTTTTGCCCTTCCCAGTACCTTGAATGTGATCTCTCTGTGAACCAGGTGTAAAGCTAGTTCTGTGCTTCCTCAGAGTCTCCTTATCAACATCACCCGTCAGGAGGCCTTGATTTAAGACATTTTCCTGTGCCAGCTAAATTTTTGACAGGACTTTTCACAACTCAGTGTTTTGTAAGAAGTTGAGCCACAGATGTTTTGAAATGACAGTACTACTTCATGTGTGCTTTACCCTTTTGATTATGGCGTTCTGGGGTTGCCTTCATCCACTCGTCTTCCTCTTGCCACCCCAACCAGGAGGCTTTCCAGGATGAAGTGGCACAGAACCTGAATTAGGTAAAAAAATCCACTAAGCCTGATCACTCTTTCTTTGATTTATTTTGCCTCAGACTGTGCTTTCTGTAAGGCGCTCGTGCATGGATGCAGAGGGCACAGAGCTGTGGAAGCCTGTCCCTGTGCTGTGTGGACTGCAGGGAGTGCCCCATGAGATCCCACTTTCCTGGAAAGCTCTCTGGCCACCCACAAGGGCCCAATAGAGGGCAATGCTGGGGTGAAGTCTTCAGGGCCAAGTAGACTCTGGATCCTGAATTGTTACTCCGCATGAGTAGCTGCTTTTCCCAGGAGTCCTGACCTCACACGAATCAAGCACAGATTGAAACCAAAGTCATCAGTTTAGGATCAGAAGGAATTTTAAAGGTTACCCTAGTGATCATCTAAATACATCTCTGTTTTATACATGAAAAAACTAAAATTTAGATGAGCAAGAGGTTTATCCCCACTACACAGCTGATTAGCAGAGGTTTAGAAATGGTGTCCACCGCCCTCGGCTGGGCGAGTGTTTCTGCCTGTGAATTAATGCAGCCTGCGCCCTGGGGAACTGCGCCCTGGGGACTGGATTTCCCAAGGCTCTGGCCTGTTGGGCTATAGCACCAACGTTAGGGTGCCAGCTTCATTCCCAGAAGATTCTAGAACTCCAGGCTTGAGTATCCGCTACTCTAAATCATGGTTTGGTGATAGCTTCCTGAAAGAAGACCTGGTCATCCAAGTGAAGCATGACAAGAGTTGCTAGATATTTCTTGCTCACCTTTCAGTGAGCATTTACCTGTTCAAGGCAAGTGTTCAGACCTGGGGTGTGGCTTGCTGAGTGTTCTCCAAGGTGGCACTGTGAGAATGGAGTCAAGGGGGAGGTGGGCTGCTTGCCTGCCCAGGTGCTCTTGCCCAGTTCTGCACCAGGTGCACTTTGGCCAGCGAGTGCCACCTGTGGCATTATCAGTGATGCCCTCTGTCCTTTACTCTCCATTTGCCAAGTTGAGGTTCTGGAAAGATTCCAGGAGCAAGTGGGTAACAGCAGACAACTGAATATAGCCGTGTCTTTCCATGAAAACTGCTTTTCTTGGCTTCCTTCCAACACTGGTAGGTTGCCAAGAGAAAATGCTTTTGGCTTTACAAGTGATCTGGCCATAGTCTCAGTTAGTTCTGATTCTTCATGTCATTAAAAAGAATGAATACTTTGGCCCTCAAATGATTTACAAACACTTGCTTCTCATATACTGAATTGTGTTGTTCTTGCACACCTTTTATACATTTATAGTTTAAAGTGTGTTCCATTGTGTGTTGGGGAAGGTGTCGAAAACCCCAGCTCAACAAGCGTCTCAGGTCAGGCTGAACCATGTCTAAGAGTGGTTGTGATGGCATGGTCACTTAGGAGGAGGAGGGACATCGGTTTCTTTTTTCATGAGAGTGTTCTTGTTCACTTTGTCCACATTTTGGTATAAATCTCACCCCGGGTTGTTAGATCAAGGTATTTTGATTATATGGTATATATTTTAAGTTTGAAGTGAATATTCTGAATTTATTGTTTTTAATACTGGAAAACAAGCGAAGACTGGAAAAGCTGGTAATGCACCAGGACAGTTTGGAATAATGGCCTCTTGAGTTTCTCTACAAGGAGTAAACTCACAGGGCTGTCACAGGGCTTCTAATGTTGGTGTGAGCACGTGTCATGATTAAAGGCAGCAAGTCTAGCTGGCTTGTCTGCCCACTCCTCACTTGCACGTATTCCTGTAAACTCCCTTTATGTCATTTATTACCCTGGGTGTACTTAGAAACTCTATAGTGTGAAACGACCCCTCCCAAAGCCTCAGAATCATCATGGTGCTAAAGCAGCTGACACCATAGCACTCCTGCATGTCAGCTCCTCTTCTGGGAGCTTCACACTGAGTTTGTGTCATCCTCACACAGCCTGAAGAAGTACAGTTATCTCCATTTTGCAGATGTTAAGATCAAGGCACAGAGAGGTTTAAATAAATTTCCAAAGATGACATTGTAAGTGGCAGAGCTGCCATTCAGACCAAGTAAATATCTCAAGTCCATATATCCTGACCATGATTTATCCCACCTCTCTGAATAAAATCGTACCATCACGTGTTCCAATAGAACTTTTTGATTTTTGTTTTTTCCAAAATGGGTATTGCATTGACTTTGTCCCGTGGCAGGATATTCGTCTTTGTAGACAGAGCCCACGTCTCTGTCCAGTGGTACTCATTCAAGTCCAGTCTGCTTGGAGGGTCACAGTGGAGAGGTGATACCCTCATGGTTCAGGGTACTTATCTGAACTGGAGACATGGAGCTTTGGGATGAGTTCTTGAGCTGATTTGGTATAGTCTGAGCTTTCTGGATGATCCTTTCTTCATTTACAAAGTGGTAGGTTTTAACTAGTACCCTGACTTGACTGGTTGTCCTCACAAACCTTATTGCTTATATATTTTTTTCCTGTATGCTTTCTCCAACAAAGCCCTACTTCCTCTGAGCATTCTCTAGTGTGGTGTGGTTTTAAGTGTATTTCAAGGTGTGAGGAAAACTGAAGTAGTCAACTTTTGAAAAAGCAGTGTGATTAGTGGTCTCACTAAAACCACATCAAACTCAGCATTGCCACTGGTTGTGTTTCCTGTGGCCCCGCTGAGTCCAAGTGAGATCCTACATGGCAGCATGTGTCTACCTGTCCCTCCACTCCTGCTGGTTGCACAGTGTCCGTTCAGGCATTTACTTGTGGTGGACTTTTTCCTGTGAGTGCATGTTCCAAGCAGTTTTCTGGAGGAGTTGGTTTGTGACAAAGTGGTTTTCATATATGGGCAGTGCCTCTGGGGAGGAGGCTGTGTGCTAAGTCTCCCACAAGCGGCACGGGGTTCTGTGAGATCAGGGACAGACTTGCTCTTCCTTGAGCATTGTGGGGGAATCGAACAATGCTCTTTTTCCCTCCAAAATGAACATCATGCAAAACTTTGCACAGGTGTCACTAACCAGACCTCTCTCTCGTGTCCCCACCAACTACCCAGGCAGTCCCTACCCATTATTTCCTTCTAGTAGGACCTGGGCTGCTGTAGTGTGACCCCGTGTGAAGAAAGTGCCTCTCTCTGGCTTGCTGCAACCACAGAAGCCAGTTCTGGGGAGAAACTTGAGTGATCTGCCTGCTCTCTTTCAGTCTCATCTTTCTACTCTCAGTGCCTTCTGGTCCTCCTTAACCCCTAGGTAGTTCTCAGATTTATGTTCACTGCCTTCTTTATAGATTGGGACTTACTTGATGAGTTGGGCAGAAAATGTGAGCAGTGGGGATGTTCCCCTGGTTAGTGAAGTAGAGACAGATCTTTCTGCCTTTCGGGGGTCCAGAGCTTGTTTTCTTACTAGTATTCTATAATGTCATATCATTACAAGTAGGAAATTGTATTTGTCCTCCACACCAAAGTAAACAGAGAAGGCCTGTTTGAAGCCAGAGGTGACTACTGAGGCTGATGGATCAGTATTTTGGATCCCAGGTGAGAAACTCTGGGTTAGGGCGTGGATGGAACCTTACACCAAAGTCAAAGATCTGCTGGCCCAGGAGGTGTGGCACAGTTGACCTAGCCTGCCAGACTGCTCTCCTGTCTTGCTGCGATCAAACACAAAACTATCATCCTGTAAAACCAACTTCAAGGGTGTGTTTGTTTTGCCCAATTTTTCAACATGGTTGAGTGAACTGTTTGTCAACTCATATTAGTACTTCAGATCTGTGGAAGTTTAGAAGATGGTTAGAAAGGGTACTGCTACCTTTCCCAGTGTGCTCCGGACCATGCTTGACCCTGTGCCATTGTGCCCAGCATCAGTGAATTAGAATGTTCTTTGACCATTTCCTTCCTCAGGGCTGACATAGCGGGGCTCTTGTTCCTGAGGGCTGTTGAGGGCAGCAATGTCTTGCAATGTTCATTTGTTTGGTTCCTTCCCCAAGTACTAAGCACCCACTGTGAGCTGGGATTACAGAGGAGGTGAATGTTCAGGGAAGGCAGGACTTTCTATCCTGGTTTTGTGCCTAAGACAGACTCAGGATGGGTCATCATAAACATTGTTACGATAGACAATGACAGTTGTGTAGTGCTGTGCCTTCACCACGGCTGTCAGAGGAGGAGAAGAAGCATAGTCCACCCTTCCTTCTGCTGTGTTGGTAACTGTCTCTTGCCTGTATGCCACAGTTAGGACCTGAGCTACTGATGGCTGGGTGCTGCCACCAGTTTGCTGCAGGTGCCCTTGAATCAGTAAGAAAGACTAGAGTGGGCCTTGCTCTTGGGCTCTAAAGGAGCTGTGGTTGTCAGATCTCATAACTTTGTCATGCTAAGGCCACTACGGTCCTCCACCCCATCCTCTCCTTGGAGTGGGTAGGCTCTAGTCTGGCACTCATATTTTCCCCCATCTTTTCTATTGTGTTCTTTCCTTATGCACAAGAATTGCAGTTTACATATTTTTGTTCTTTCAGTGAAGAGACTAGCATGTATTCAAATGACTGATACACTTCATCACAGTGCTTTTTCATTGGAAAATTTAGTAGAGCTTAAGGCATTATTTAATACATTCCATTATGGAAGAGCTTTTTTTAGGTTCTTACTGCAGTTAGATTTTTCTGAGATTGAACTTAAATGCATGCGCATGAAGGGCTGTGTGGAAGGACAGAATAGAGACACTTAAACATGTATGAGCCGTTGAAGGGTGCTAGCACTCCATCATTGATGACCTGTTCATGTGGGCCTTCCACAGTCATGAGCACTCCCTGTTTCCATTCTGTTCTTCTTTTTGAATTTTACTGAAAAGATTACCGTGGAAGTTCTCTAGCAACTTTACAACAAATTCTGATGAACTTCGGTGGAAAATAAAGTCACATTTGCTAGCTAATCATAAAGTTAACCGTGGGGAAATTCAGTGAAGGTTTTTAATTAATCAAAGTGATGTTATGATTTTACTATTTCATTTTGAGCATTTGTGCTCCAAATGCACATGTGTTAGCCTAGGCTTGGGGACTACAAATGTTCAGTTTGATTAACGAAGAATAGATACAGAATAATAATTTAGAAATTTAGAATTTCCAGAAGCAAATGGCTTATTCCTTAAACTTCAGCTGAGGACTGGAGTGTGACCCTTGAGTTCTTCGTGACTCTCCCTGGAGACAGTTTGAGGTGAGTTGAGACTAGCCTGCTTGAGGATGATCAGTGACCCTTTGGAGGACTATGGCCTCTTTGGTCTTCTTGTTAACTGACTCTGAGCTGGCTAAGGAAAGATTGGGGCCAGACTGGGTTTGTTTGCTCATGGCTCAGGTTGAACCCCTGTGAGGTGGACATTTCTAACATGCTGTATGTGACCTTAGATTTTGCCATGGCTCTTAACCTTTTAAGAATTCTAACCATGTGGAGACAGTTTCCATTCTGTCTCGTGTCCAAGGAGAAAAAATGCAGAAGAAATCTATCAGAGTATTCCCAAACACAGGGTTCCTCTTTGAAATTGCCTATTTAGCAAGTACCACATAGTCTGACCAGGTAGTATTACCTCACTGACCAGGTATACCCATCCTGTTTTCACCTTGTCAAAATGATCATTGGAGTGCTGTCAAAAATAATAAGCAAAGTTTTAGAAGTGGGTCTTTAAAACAGGTCAGACATGCCGGGTGCAGCAGCATATGCCTGTAACCCCAGCTACTCAGAAGACAGGCAGGATTGCAAGTTCAAGACCTCTACAATTTCACGAGACCCTGTCTCAAAATTAAACAAAAATTAAAAAGGGCTCAGGGTATGGCTTACTAGTAGTATACCCTTGGGTTCAGTCCCTAGCACTACAAAACCAAAACAATACAGTATAATAGAAAATAAAATAAACAGATCAGGTGAACTGAGAACCATAGGCTCTCTTGGTGCTTGTTGGCCTTTTCATGTTTGTTTCCCTTTCTTCACTGAAGGGGCATTTGGTGTGAGTAGGACAGTTATCTGGTCCTTTACCACACACTGCCTGCCATCCACTGTGGTTGCTTGATGCTAGTCACACCATAATTAATCAGAAACTTCCAAATAACATTGATTTCTTGTTTGCCAAGTTTGTGGTATAAGGAGCACACTCCATGGTAAGTAGGAAAGCTGTCTGCTAGTGCTCAGCACTGAGCTTGGCTCACAGCAGACCCTTGTGAATGCTGTTGACAAGGACAGGTTAGGGAGGGTGAATGAGGTCATATATTCTGTGACACAAGTGGTTCAAAGTAGAGAGATTGAGGAATTAGAAAATTTAACTGTATAATGTTTGTTAATGTTTTCAAATTCTGGGCCTTTAAGAACTTTGCTAACTAGAATTTAGCATAGTGCTTTCTGAAAATACACATTCCTGCTTCAGTCTGTTTCAGATAACACTTGAAGGAACCTAGCTGAGAATCTGAAATGCCCTTTTATGTGTACTCACCTCAGTCTCACATTGATGAACTCTCCCGAGCTGATAGTTGAGGCTTATTTGTGAGCATGGAGGAGGATTTGTGTTTCAGTTTACTCACATGGAACACAGGGCAAAAGTGGTAACTAGAAGGATTTCACTTTCAGAAAAGTGAGAAATGCCAACTCTGAGGACTCGGTGTGGAGGGAAGCCACCTGTATGTAAGAATGCATAGAGCAAGATTTTTTTGGTTAAAGTACTTTTCTGTGTGTTTATGTGGGCATTTCAGCAGAAAAGGCTCATTTAGAGTTATTTGTGTTGCACGTTGGTTTGTTTGCAGCCTTAACTTTTAGAGCTAAAAGAAATCATGTGACCTGTCTTGTTTAAGACACTCACCTTGCAGATGAGGAGCTGGAAATTCCCAGAGGGATGTAAATTTTCCAGAGTGGATGTATTGGCTGCAGTCACCAGGCAAGGCTGGTGGTGAGTCTTGGATGGACACATTCCTGGAGGTCTTTCCTGTCCAGACATCAGACAGACCAGGATGCTAGAAATGCAGAACAAGTGTTGGCCAGCTTGTTTCTCAAAGCAAAGGCTGGCAGCTCAGACATCCAGTTTCTTAATGATTAGTCCTTATTCCTCCCCAGGGGACAAGTAAGCATCAAGGTATCGTGTTGGGGATTCCTGTATGTATGGAAGGAGGCTGGAGCTGAGGTGATCTGAGGAAACTGGCCTGGGTTGGTCTCCTGGAGGCACAGCTGAAGAGTTCCTCTTTCCCACTCTCGCCAGATCTACCATATATTTAGTTTTATTTCACTTATTTTTTTCTTATTTTCTCTTGTAGTACTGGAACAGAATCCAGGGGGTTATGCATACTAGGTAAACACTACCCCTAAGCTATATCCCAGCCATCCCCCCTTTTTTGAGACAGGGTCTCATTAAGTTGCTGAGGCTGGTGTCAAACTTGTGATTCTCCTGCCTCAGCCTTCCAAGTCACATGGGTTACAGGGTTGAACCACCATGTCTGGCTCCCAGCCTCCCTTTTTTTGTTTAGAAAGTTTTTATTGGCTATAATTTTATATAATATATCATTTAAATTCTCCTCTTATTCATAGTAATAACATAAAATAAAATCTTTTGACCCTCAGCCCTTTTAAAATTTCAAGGCATGTTCTAAGTTGCCCAGGCTGACCTCAGACTTGCAATATTCCTGCCTCAGCCTCCAAAGTAGCAGGATTATAGGTATGTGTCACCATGCCTGGTTTCCCCTAATAAACCTTTTTAAAAAATTTTTACAGTGCTGGGGATTGAACCCAGAGCCTTGTGCTTGTGAGCCAAGCCCTCTACCAACTAAGCTATATCCCCAGCCCACTTTAATTTTTTTAAAAAGGTTTATTAGGGGAAATTTCTAGCATGTGTACTTTTAGAGGGGACCTGCTTACTTAGTGTATTTGGCAGTCACCAACCTTTCATACATGCCCCTCTTGCTGCTGTGAGCTACCTTGCTGGATCATTTTAAGGCAAATCCAAGATATTATATCATTTCATTACCAGTATTTCTACTTTGCATTGTGAACTAATGAAAATTTAATTCACATCTGAACTAACTTCCTGAGACTCTGGAAGGACCCTTATCTGGGAAGGAGGAGTGTGGCTGGGGAGGAGGGAGGAAAGTCCTGCCTCTTCTGGGGTGGTGTTTAGGATGGGACATAACTGTTTGAAGCTTTTTCATTAGCCTTCTCCCTGTAATGTTAGCCTTTGAGCAACTTGTTGTGTTCATAACCCTGATAATGAACCTTTAGTTTATAATTGAAATGAGGGTTTCATAGGAAATAAACAATTTTCCATCTTTGGATCAAGTGAACATTTCTGAGGCCTTTCCTTTAATGTATGTTTGCATTGTAACAGCTGATTTTACCTGTTTTTGTTTCAGATGGGAATGACTGGCAACACGAGTCCATTTGGACAGCCCTTCAGTCAAGCTGGAGGGCAGCAAATGGGAGCCACTGGAGTGAACCCCCAATTACCCAGCAAACAGAGCATGGTCAATAGTTTGCCTACCTTCCCTACAGACATCAAGAATACTTCAGTCACCAACGTGCCAAATATGGTAAGGTGCTTGGTGCTCAGTGCTGTGGGACTTGGTGGGTGCTTTGGCATATGGATTTTATTGCACTGACAGTGATAGTCTGTAACTAAAAGTGTGTGAAGTGGGTGATAGGAAGATAATCCATATTTCTTATGATTAAGTAACTCTCTAAATGATCTTTACTTTGTGATGAGCTGGCAACAGAAGGGATATCCACTCCTCCCAGACCTCCTTTGTTTATGTAGAAACTTGACATATGTTAATTACTTTACCTTTCTCTCTAGAATCACCAGAATCAGCAAGACTGGCTTTTTGTTATTATAGGCATGGGCCACTGTGCCTCGCTTCCCTTTTCTTCTTTAAAATTCTATTTGGGGTTGGGAATGTATCTTACTGGTAGAGTGCTTGCCTAGCGTGTACTAGTCCTGGGGTTCAAGCACCACACACACAAAAAGTCCTATCTGACCTCTGACTCCACTTCCTTACCCTCTCTCCTTTACCTACATCTGACTAATAGAATCCCACCACTCTGGGTCCCTCTGCAAACCTTGGCTACTGCTTTGTAGGACTGAATCTGCTGCCTATGGTCTGCTCCTCAAGACAGTGTCTGTCACTTGGACAGAGGCTTCTCTCCTTCCTGCTCCAGGGCTACAGGGCCTCTCTGTCCTGGGGGCTCTCAGTTCTCTGCTTATAGGGCCTCTTGGGCCATTGGGGGTGTTTGACAGCATCTCTGGCCACTTCCCACGAGATACTCATGGCCCTTTCTCCCTACTCCTTTTGTGGCAATCAGAAATGTGTCCAGGTGGTCACATAAGTTCCCTAGGGGTACAAGCACCACCCCTGCATTTGGAGCCCCTACTGTAGAAACTGATTGGAGGAAGCAGTAATAGCAATGTCTCATCCCTTTGTCTGTCTTTTGGAATCTGACAGGATTCCCTTTCCTACCCTTTCCTCCCCTACCCACTTTCTCTCTCTTCAGCTTCCCAGGATCATGGTAAACTGAAGAAGTGTTCTTGTCCATGAAATTGTGCTGCTTGCTTGGGGCCCACTTTCCACAAAAGCCCATGTGGACTTAAGGGGAGAAATCCACAGCAGTTGCCTTCAAAGGGCAAACTTGAGTGACTACTTCTGCCATTGGTCTGGAACCTTTATTTTGCAGGCCCCGGGGTGGGCCGAGCTCCAGCATGTCTGGGAGGCAGCATGATCCCAGTGTGGCCTCCCTGCTGGAGGTGTGGCTGGCAAGGAGGTCAGACTTGAGTACACATGGTTTGCCTGGCATCTTTCTGTGTGTGTTCATGCCCTGTGATTTAACTCATTTCTGCATTTGCCTTGTGAGAGTCATCATTACAGGCCCCATTTTACAGATGAGGTTGTTGAGCCTCTGAGGGAGTTTGGTTTGTTCGAGACCAAATAGCTTCCTGTCTGTAAAGCTCTTTTTAATTAAGTCCCTATCTCACGTTTCAGCCGTGGGTCCCCTGCGAATGCCACCCTCACTGTGCTTACCTGGCTTGTTTGCAGTTCCTCCACTGTGTTTTATGATCTTCCTTGAATTTTCTCCATTATATTTGGTCTCTTGAAATCCACAGATTTTTGCATGATGAGGAAAAGTGGTTACAGAAAAACTAGGTCTGTTCAGTGAGAAAAAGGAAAATAAGTCTTATACTTACTTGTACTTCTTTTCATGTTTTGGGAAGTAACCTTTGGAATTCGACTAGATTTGGTACCAGTTTAGGTCTGTACTGTGATGCCAAATTACCTGGTACCAGGTCACGCTCTGAGGGAATGATTTAAGTTACACGGTCATTGACCAAGGAGTTCTTGTTTTTCTTGCCTCTGGGTTTCTACAGGATTGCAGCTTTGCTGAGTGGTGTAAGAAAGGGAAGGATGTGCTCATTCCTTTAATTTGTTAGTTTGTCCCGTTTGGGGACCCTTCTGTGTGCCCGAGGACTGGTTGTAGGCATTCAGCATACAGACGTGAGTGTTGCAGGGTAGGCTCCTCTTGCATGAAATTGGAGCTACATTGGTGATGGGAAATAAGTCGAAAACTACGCCAAGGTCTGCGTAGCATGCAGTGTTGAAACTGACGCAGGAACCACCTTACATGGAGCCCTCAGAGAAGGCTGCACTGAAAAAGGGACATTTGAAGATGTCACAGAGACCCCAGTGCACCAGGAGGGCATTGGCTTGTGTAGGAACTGGCAGGAATCCAGTGCATTGGAAAGATGACTCTTGGGGAGGGGAGAACAGGTATATGAAGCTGAGGGCCAAGTAGGAGCCACTTAGGGGGATCCTGTATGGAAGGAGGGCCCTTGGCTTACAAGGTAATGATCTGCAGTCTTAACATCCATCAGAGTCTTTTCTAACTGCCAGCTGGAGAGGATTGAGGATGGAGTGCACTGCTGAAGGCTGGAGGACTAGTGGTCTTAATGTGGTTGAATGCAGTGGGGGTGGGAAACTAGCTGAGGTTTTCCATTTGGGTAGCTGTGTGTAGTAAGTGGGAGACCTGGTGGAGAGGACAGAGAGAAGGGCTTGAGGGACTGCACTCCAGATTAGTGCCTTTGGAGATACTTGTGGATTCCCAAGAGGGGAGGAAAACAGGTAGGCATACAAGTAGGGCAGACATTGGCCATCTCGGGGTCAGCAGCATGCACACAGCACAGAATGCATTCACAACTGTGGGGTGAATAACATGGCCCAGAGAGAACATTAGACAGGCTGGCTAGGGACAAGAAGAAAGAGCCAGCAAAGGGGAGGGCAGGGAAGTGAATCACCACAGCTGAGAGAAGATCTCTAGGCTGGAGGAAATGGTGGCTGCTGAGAGGCTGAGCAAGTCGAGGGCAGATGACATCATTAGAGAGTAGAGGTCAGTCTGTGGGGAGTATGGGCTTCCATTGAGAGATGTGATCTACACTCATGGAGACCTGGGGTCCAACAGCCTCTGTGGCCACCCCTGACACTTCCAGCCTCTCTTACTGTAGGCTGTGTTGCCAGGAGTGCTGAGAGGGTTAGTGCCTCTCTTGGAAATAGCATCATTCTTGAAGCCTTTCTCAAAAGGAAAGGAAAGTCATGCTTCAGAAGCCATGCATAGGCAGACACGGTGGCACATATCTATAATCCCAACGGGGGCTGGGGATATAGCTCAGTTGGTAGAGTGCCTGCCTCACAAGCACAAGGCCCTGGGTTCAATCCCCAGCACCGCCAAAAAAAAAAAAAAAAAAAAAAAATTATAATCCCAACGGCTTGGGAGGCTGAGGCAGGAGGATCGGGAGTACAAAGCCAGCCTTAGCAACTTAGCAGGACTGTCTCAAAATAAAAAATGGGTTGGGCATGTGGCTCAGTGGTTAAGTGTCCCTGGATTCAATCCCAAGTACCAAAAAAAAAAAAAAAAAAAAGGGAAATGTACATTTTCTTAAATTTTCAGATGTATCTCATTGTGGCCCTTATCTTTGGCCATTTTATTTGAAATCTCATTTTATATAGATTTAGAGGTTCATTAAAGTCTTGGTATACTATTTCATAATCAGGTGCACCTTTTTTTGCACACTTCTTTGTAGAGATGTACATCTCTGAAGTCTGTGTTAGACCTAGTTAAGTCTTCAACTTAGTGATGTGCAGAATGTATGCTGTTTTACTTGTTCATAAATTGAATTAGTAAGGGTGACATAATTATTAAACATACATATTTGCATTTTATTAGGACAGCCTGCGTAGATGTAAGAATTTAGAAATTAAAATTTACTGACAGAGGCAGAGGAGCAGGCTTTGTGGGAGAGAGGCTGTCTCCCTTTTAGGTTGGGTTTGAGGTGTGCTGGGCCATCTGTGAGCAAGATGTGCATGCTGAGAACTGAAGCCCCACAAGCAGGCAGGGATGAGCATTTAAGAGCAGTGCTTTTGGAAGAGGTGCCACCTGACTCTTGATGACTTTGTCCTATCTAAGCATCAGCTTGGGCTTTCTGCCACGGAGCGCTGTTTGGAAGTGGGACTCACCTTTGACCAGGAGCATTTTGTGACCAGAGTGGCCTCATCCAGGTTCCCCCGTATGGTTTCCACAGAGTTATTTCTGATACGGAGTTCCTGTGTGGGCTTTATTTAAAAAAAAAAAAAAAAAAAAAAACTACATTATGGGGAGATTTGTCAGCTGTGCTGTTTATTTAAAATCGCAGTGCCACACCCCTGTGATCCCAGCAGCTCGGGAGGCTGAGACAGGAGGATCACAAGTTTGGGGTAGCCTCAGCAACTTAGTCAGACCCTGTCTCAAAATAAAAAATTAAAGAAAAAAACTGAGGGGGGCTGGAGATACAACTCAGTTGGTAGAGTGTTTGCTTCGCAAGCACAAGACCCTGGGTTCAATTCCCAGCACTGCCAAAAAAAAAAGAAGAATGAGGGTCTGGGGTTGTGGCTCACTGGTAGAGCGCTTGCCTAGCATATGTGAGGCACTGGGTTTGATTCTCAGCACCGCATATAAATAAATGAATAAAATAAAGGTCTGTCAACATCTGAATAAAAAAGGGCTGAAGATGTTGCTCAGTGCCACTGAATTCAAATTTAAAATACGTTCAAAATGATCATAAGAACAATGTTATAATTTGTTTTGATTGTGTGTCAGAACATTGACATGGAGGTTTTAGACAAGGCCCCTGGCAGCTGCTGATTGACGTCTCCAAACAGAAGGGAAGTGTGGCTGGTGGTGGACTGTTCATGCAGTGGAAGGTTGTAGAGTTGTCTTTCCTGTCCTGCCCCCTGGCTGGGGCAGTGACATTGGCAGCATTTGAGTGGCAAGCCATAGGCAACCCCCCTTGCCAGGCTGTTCACACATCCCAGCTACATCCGTAGCTGTGTCTTCCAGGTGTGTATCAGTGACAGGTGATTCCTGGGCCTCACCTTGTCCTCCTGATTCAGAATCTTTCAGGAAAAAAATTGGGAATATCTCCGTTTTTCTGGCCACTCTGAAACTTCAGGTTTTTTCTTATTCAGTTTCCAAGTTTATGGCTCCTAATTCCCTCCAGTGTAATTTAGATAATTCTCAAGTAGGTGATCTTGTAGTCCTTTTCCTCTTTCGCTAAAATCTGCACTTTAAACTAGCCCCTTTGGTGATTCTGATGTAGAAAAAAGGTCATGAGAGCCACTGCCTGTGAGATGTTGGTGGCCGAGTGCCTTTTTGTGCCCTACAGAGTGGGCTTACTTTGTCGGTCTTGGTGTCCTCCTTAACCTTAAGACTTCAGAAGCCTTCTTGATCCCCCATGCCAGCTCTGTTCATCATGTTTTCATCGGTGCCTTTCCCTTGGGTCTAGCTTCTGGTGATTGGAGGATCAAGACAAAACTGCATGAAGGCCAGGGTTTTCTTTGTCCTTGTCTTCAGTGGGCTCATCCCATGGTTTAGATTTCCTCCCACAGATGCTGAGGTTCACCATTCTTACACACAAGTGCCTTTAACGTCCTCCGTGAGAATCTCAAAAGACTGCTGCTTGTCTAGTGTTTGCCTCTGCCCACTAGGGAGGGTGCTTGCAGAATTCTCCCAGGGGTGACCAGCTGTTGATCGTGTTGCCACCTTACTGTGACAGCAGCTCTGTGTAAAACCACACTGAGATTGTGACTATGTCTCACTGACAAAATTGGAGAATGTGGGTAAATGTTTGAATGTGAGCCTTTGTCCATAACTGTTACTAATTTAAGTGTGTGTGTATTTTAAAGAATTTATATCTCTTTCTTCCATCATACCGGCTCCACTTGTATCCTGAAGATTGCTGAGAAAATCTGTATGCAGGGCCTTCAAAGAATAACCTTTGGTCTAAAATTCTTCACAGTAGCTTAGTATAAATCCTTTCTTCTGTTTTGACTTATCCCCATTCATTCTGGCAAAAAAACATCAGCTGGGAAACATAGACTAAGCTCAAAATATAATATGTGGCTTGTGGCATATAACAGGAAACTATAAATTGGGGAAAATTAGCCAGTCTTGTGATATCGGCCTCTGTATCTATAGGTTCTGCATCTGTGGATTCAGCCAACCTCAGATGGAAATTAGTTTCTAAGTAACACATACATTATTCTCTAAACAATGTGGTATAAGAACTATTTATGTGGCACTTTCCTTGTATTAGGTATTAAAGAGATTTATTTATTTTCATTTTTTTATTTTTGCAGTGCTGGAGATTGAACCCAGGGCTTTGTGCTTGCAAGGCAAACACTCTACCAACTGAGCTATATCCCCAGTCCTATTAAAGTGATTAAGAGATGATTTAGAGAATTTGGGAGGCTGTGCCTAAGCTATAAGCAGACATAACATTTTATGTAAGGGTCTTGAGCATTGACAGATTTGTTATCCATGAGGGTCCTCCCCCTATAATACTAGGAATGACTGTAGAGTTCAGTGTCTGGTTAGGCTAGCCTTTTCTTCAACAAAACCTCCTCGTTGGGAGCATAAACTGTGCCCACAGGTACGCAGCTCTTTCACTTCATGGAAAGTAGAAACCAGCTCAAAAGTTTCCTTAAGACTAAAGGAGACGTGCTGTGTACTTGCTCAGAACTAGCACCACAATGCCTGCCTGTCTGCCAACAGCAAGCAGGAGAGGTGTTTACCGGTCATTTCTGAGAATTTAGTGACCTTAGGACTTAGTAGACGATGGTGTGAGGATGTGGGATGAGGAGAGTCATAACCAGCCATGGTGCCCACACAGTGCCTCAGTGTCTGAAGTGTTCTGAGCCAGGTTGGTCCTCTTAAAGCCAGTCACCCTAACTTCCTCTTACCTTTCCCACAGTGATCTGAATTGGCTCTAAGGTTTAAGTCATCAGTAAACAATTGGCCCAATGAGTAATTGGCCAAGAAATCAAAAAGTTATTGTAGTTAGAATTCCTGAAGACTTTTTACCAACATGTCAGTTGGTAATCCTCAAACTGATCATTAGGGGAATGACTGATACCTGTTAAGACCCTGTAACTGAGTTGAGACCTACCTATTGGCTCAGTCCATCACCTTGTCCCCATGGGACTAAATTGGGCACTGCGTGATTTTTAGGCTATCATTGTGTGAACCCTTCCTGGATAGACCTGCTCTCCAGTTCTGAAGGCTGTGGCCATGGGGCAGGTGAAGGGAGTAGCAGAAATACTTGCTTCAGCCTTGCTGTGGCCATTCCGTTTTCCAGCTTTTTTGATCTGGAAGATTTACCTAGAAAATGATCCTGGTCCATCTTGCTCATTTAAGTTATTTTCCTATTGAATTGAGATCTTAGATTTTAAGATAATGTTACTTTAAAAGAAAAATGAGTAAACCTGAAGCAAAAATACAGAAGCACAACAACCATTATTCCGTCCATCTGAATGAATAGCTATGTTCTTTCTGTTCCTTACCAGTTGATCTTCATCATCTTGGCATGATTACCCTTTTTTTTTTACCAGGGATTGAACTCAGGGGTACTTGGCCACTGAGCCACATCCTCAGCCCTATTTTGTATTTTATTTAGAGACAGGGTCTCACTGAGTTGCTTAGGGCCTCGCTTAAGTTGCTGAGGCTGGCTTTGAACTCGTGATCTTCCTGCCTCGGCCTCCCAAGTCGCTTGGATTATGGGCGTGTGCCACCGCGCCCGGCTATGATTACCTTTCTTTCAGGTGGGAGCTGTGTACCTTTTTTTTTTTTTGGAACCAGGGATTGAACTCAGGGACACTTGGCCACTGAGCCACATCCCTAGCCCTATTTTGTATTTTATTTAGAGACAGGGTCTCACTAAGTTGCTAAGGGCCTCGCTAAGTTGCTGAGGCTGGCTTTGAACTCGCGATCCTCCTGACTCAGCCTCCCAAGTCGCTTGGATTACAGGCGTGTGCCACCACGCCCGGCTTGTGTACTCTTATTGGTCGTGTTCTGTTTTGTAATTCCAAGAGCTTGCATAGTAAGCTGTGGCAGGGTCCTTTTGGGGGGGGGGGCAATACTGCAGAGCTGTCTTGTGCCACTTGGTGACATTGGTGTCATTTTCTAATACTAAATGGAGGTTATGAAGGGTCACATTCCAGATAGTCAGGGAGGGAATGTCCAAGGAGCATCTGGGACATCACTGAGATGTGGAGGTTGGGGCTGGCCGGGTCTTGAGAGCTGCTCTGGAAGGAGGTAGTGCATTTCTCCTTGGTCTCCCTTTACAGTGTTTGGAACACAGGGTCCTTTGAAGACATTATAATGTATGTTTGGGCACTTTTTAGAAAACATCTTATTTGTGAGGAATGCCAGAATAAACTTTATTATGCACATTCTTGGTGCACATCTCTATGCCCTTAGGATAGAATGCAAGGTATATGGGAAAAACAGTTCAGACCAGTATACAGAGTTATGTACTACTAACAGTCCTTGTAAAAATGCATGTTGAAATCCAAAAATTGAGGCATGCAAGGGCAAGAGTGGGAGTTTACCCTTAAAGGTTGTCTCATGGATGGGGTGTGAGCTAATGTTGTATTTGGTGAGTTACCATGATAAGCGACCCAGGCAAAGAGCTTGTGGCCAAGTTGAGTGAAGAAGACCAGGGTAGGTGAGTGGGCTGCACCTTGAAGCTTGTGGGTTAGTGAACTTTAGTTCACAAACTGTTCTTCAGTGGCTCAGAATGTTTAACTAGTTTAACTCCCCGGCCATACTGACCTTCTCCTTCTGTGTGTATGAATTTGACATGAACCTATTCTCGTGCATGAAATATTTATGTGCATTTTAAGGCTTTAGATAGATGCTATTATACTGCCTTCCAACAAGAGCCATGTATCAGGTCACTAGCATCACACCATCCTCCCCAAACTGGGGGTTCTCACCCTGTTCTTGGTAGGAGAAATGATGTCATCTTACTTTGATTTCCTTTTTTAAATTTTATTTATTTATTTATTTTTATTTATTTGATTTTTTTTTTGCGGTGCTGGGGATTGAACCCAGGGCCTTGTGCTTGCAAGGCAGGCACTCAACCAACTGAGCTATATCCCCAGCCCGATTTGCATTTTTTCTTTTTATTAGTTGTAAGAAATTAAAATGCTATGTTTAGAGACATAGTCATTTGTTATTTAAGTCATTTAGATTTGCTGAGAACACTTTAGCAAAGTAGTTAGCCCTGTATTGAGGAGGGGAGCAGAGATGTTGAGCATGGGGGCTCTGAGACTGGTCCTAGGTGAACCCCTCCCTTTGGGAGGCACAACTCCTAACTGAGTACTGCTTGCTGGTCCTGGAACTCAGAGCCTGGCACAGGATATATGAGAAATGAAGACGGGCCAAGAGGAAGAGAGAAAATGACACTTGCATTAGTCCTTGTGTGGTCTGTGTGTTTCAGGTCTTTCCCCTGGTTTTTCAGTCTCTGCTTTTGTCCGTGTGCTCCCAGTGGGTTTAGTCATGGAGAGCCTCAGTTTTTATGTCGTCGGGCCTCACACTTGCCCTTTATGGCACCATGTTCCACTGCATGATGATTGGCCTTGGACTTTTTCTCTCTTAAGTCTTTGGTTTTATTCTTACCATAAAGGTACATACATGTTAATTTTGGAAACCTTGGTACAGCATCAATCTGAAAATAATAATGAAGCCCCTGTGGAACTTCAACAAATAGAAATGGCTGTGGCCTCTTGGCAGATGTGGGGTGGGGGGACTTGTAAAGTTTTAAGAGTTTCACTGGAGATGTAACTCAGTGGTAGAGCACGTGCATAGCATGCAGGAGTCCTGGAGTTTGATACCCAGCACCCCTGCAATCCCTCTCCCCAAAAAAAGCTTTACTGGGGGCCAGGAGTACTTTACATTTTCAGTACTTTACATTTTATGACTAAGACCTTTATCACCTTTACATTACAGAACATTCACCTTAATTATCTTCTAGCATAGTGCCTGTACAGTTTCATTTTTTTATATTCTTCATAATTTTCTACTGATTTCTACTGGTTCTTCTGATTTCAGGATTTTTCCTTCAAAGTGAAATGCTTTTGGGTTATAAAAATAGATGCTTGTAAAACATTCACACAATGCAGAATTATTAAAAAGTAAACTCTGAAAGACCCTCCCCAATAATACACCAGCAGATAGCTTTACTGAGGTTTTTCTAAGAACAGGCTCAAGTCAAGTCAGTAAGGAAAAACTGAATTACTTTGTAGTACTGTTCTGTAACCTTTTTTGACTTAATATATTTTAATTACTTAACATATAATTAATAACTTTTTGTTAAAGCATAAAAATAATAGTTAATATTTGTTGCCTTAAATAATGGTTGGGAATGGAGCTCAGTGGTAGAGCACTCAGTAGTATCATGGGCTCTGAGTTCAATTCCCAGTATCTCCAAAACCAAAACAGAACAGTTGTTTTGTGTTACCTCCCAATTTTTTTGTCTGCCAGGAGTTTAGGCAAGCCATTCTTCCACCCACGTGACTCTATAAAACTGGGGCCATTTGAGGTTTGCCCTGTTTTCAATGGCTGCATGTTATTTCATTATTGATTCTCACTATAGATCTATTTAATTTGATAGGCATTTAGTTTTTTCAGTTTATCAGTATTAAGGATGTGCTGCTCACTTTTGCATGGACACTTTAGCACACCCTTGTACAGTTACTTCCCTAATCATCTATATTACAAGAAGTAGAATTACTGGATGAAAAGAAATGCACATTTTTTTCCTTGTGATACATTCTTTTCCAAAGGCATAGTTACTTGCAGTTTCACCAGTACTTGAGATTATCTGTTCTCTGTACCCTCATTAACTACTCTACTGATGTTTTTTATTTTTGCATGTTGGCCATACTGATAGATGGAAGATAGCTCATTATTTTATTTCACTTCTTTGATAACTAGTGAGGTAGAACTTTTAACAACAGCTTTATTGAGATGTAGTTCATGTATCATACAATTCCTTCTTTTAAAGTGCTCAAGTGGCATTGCGTAATCATCATCCCAAGAAGGGACCTCTGCACTACTTGCAGTCACTCCCTAGTTCTGAACCCCAGCTCTAGGCAACCACAGACCTACTTTCTGCCCCTATTATTTAATAGAAATGTAATTATACAACAAATGGTCTTTTGGTACTTCTTTCCATGAAAATACTATTTTAAAAATTAATGTTTTAGCATTTGTCAGTATTTGCTTTTTATGATTGAATAATATTCCACTTTGGTTATACCACAATTTTTCTTTCCCTTAATCGGTTAGTGAGCATTTGACTGATTTGCATTTTTGACTCTTACAAATAAAGATGTGAATGTTGGCTCTTTTTTTTTTTTTTTTTTTTTTTTTAAACACAAATTGAAGTGCAAACGTGCCTTTTTAATTCTCTTGAGTATTTACCTAGGAGTGGAATTGTGAGGCCCTGTGGTAGTTCTGTGTTGAGGCTGCGTGGTTACGCTCCCACCTGCAGTGTGCGAGTACCCACCTTTTCCACATTCTACTTTCCAACATGCTCTGTTGTTTCACAGCTGTCTCTTCTGCCGTGGCCATCCTGGTGAGCATGCAGTGGCATCTCATTGTGGTTTTGATCTGCATTTCTTTAATGGTTAATGATGTTGAATAGCATGAGCTTATTGATCATTGGATATCTTTTTTGGAGAAGCATTTATTCAGCTCCCTTGCCTTTACTTTGTAATTTTTATGTTACCAGGGATTGAACTCAGGGACTCTTTACCACTGAGCTACATCCCTAGCCCTTTCTATTTTTATTGTTTTAATTCTAAGACAGGATCTCCCTAAGTTGCCCAGTTTGGCCTTTAACTTGGGATCCTATTGCATCAACCTCTGGAGTCGCTGGCATTACAGGTGTATGTACATTATCACACCCAGCACCTTTGCCCATTTATCACTTTTGTCTTTGGCGACATATCTAAAAAACTACTGCCTAAACCTGGGACATGAAGATGTTCTGTGTTCTTTGCTCCATTTGGAGTCAGTTCCTGAGGATGGGGTGGGGAGGGGTCCACTTTTCCTCATGTAGATACCTAGTAGTCTGGTCTGCTTTGGTCTTCTCTTCCCTTCTCATTTCCCTTTCCCTCTCTCCCCTCCCATCTCTCTCCCTTTTTGGGGTGTGGGGGATACTGGGGATTGAACTCAGTGGCACTTGGCCACTGAGCCACATCCCTAGCCCTATTTTGTGCTTTATTTAGAGACAGGGTCTCACGGAGTTGCTTAGGGCCTCGCTAAGTTGATGAGGCTGGCTTTGAACTCGTCTTCCTCCTTTCTCAGGCTCCTGAGCCGCTGGGATTACAGGCATGCGCCACTGTGGACTCCCTTCCCTTCCTTTTCTTTGTGTGTGGGTGCTAGGGGTGGGACCCAAGGGCCTTATGCAGGTGGTGCTGAGCTACACTCCCAGCCCCTGGTGTCATTATTTTTCGTCACCAGTTGAAAAGACTGTTTCAATGCTGTTGACTCAGCATTGAGGTGGAGAATTTTTTTGTTGTTTCTTAGTATTTTATGAGGTATTTGTGCATCTTCTTTGCCCAGCTTTCTAGTGGGATAGTGTGAATTTTTTTTTTTTTTTTTTTTTTTTTTATTCCTTAAGGGCTGTTTGTGTGTGATAATACCAACCATTTTTCCCCCTCAGTTTTTCCCCTTTTGAATCTTTATTCTTATATGCCTGTGTTAAGAAGTGTTTCTCATCCTCATATTCCAAAGATGCTTCTTTTCTTCATTTTAGTCTGTTTTTACTTACTTTGTTCCATCTGGAGTTTATTTTTGTATTTCAGGTAAAATGCCTACCACTCCCCAGGTTGGAGCACCATCTTTATCAGACACTGGTTTCATGTGCATGTGTGTCTGTTTCTGGATTTACTCAAAGAACTCTATGTAGAGTATGTTTCAGAGTCTAGCAATATAGATTTTCCTTTATTCTCACTGGTTTAAAATTTTTTCTTGGCTATTGCAAAAACAAAATTGTATAAATGTGTTGATGGCTTTGGGGGAGCTTCTAACACTTAAGTTTTTTCCAGTTTTTAAAGGTAAGTTCCTTGTCAAAGTACTTTCCCTCTGTTCTTGGTGCCCCCCTGGGCAGTGGGGACATTGGGAGAGTCTGAAGGTGCTTCTGCAGGCCACCTGCAGTTCATCATAGCTTTTTTAGGTCATTGAACACCAGCCTTGGGGAGGTAAGCAGTAAACATACCCCTTGTGTTTGTGAGTACTTGGCAAAAACTGGAGCACTGGACAGTATAGCAAGACCCGGGGACACTAGACCCATGTTCTGTTCCATTTTGTTGTTGGCTCAGCTCCGCCCTGCAGGTTGCTTTAAAGATGCATGTCATGTCACCAATGGGTAGAGCTCTCTGAACTGCACTCATGTCCTCCATCCACAGGTAGGCAAATACTAGAGCAAGTTTTTAATTTGTCATATGGTTTCCAACTGTGATGACATATGGTCAAGTAGAGTGCAAAAGATGCTATTAAAATCATATCCCAAATGAAAGGCAGAGAGCTAATTTTTGGTAAAACAAAATAATGCTTATAATTTAGTTGTAGGGCTAGGATTTGTACCTAATTTTTATGTTTTCCTTTTGTGTAGCATTTCTGTAGTTTAAGAAGCAGTGAAAGGACAGCTGCGTGGTCTCTTGAGCCAGCCAGTTGTCAAGTATACAGAAGGGAGAGGACAGTAGATGAAGAAGTGTAAAGAGGATGAGCAGATGTAGTATGATGAGCGGATGTAGCGTGTGGGCCTTAAGTCTTGGTTTGTGCAAACCAGCTGTAGAAGACATGTTGTGGACAGGTAAAGGAATATGACTGAATATTAGTTGATGGGGAAGAACAGTTACTTGTTTTCTGAGGTGCGATGTTATCCTTTCTACTTTTCTGCGTATTTGAAATTTTATAAATGCAAAAGAAAGATACCTGAACAAAGGCCATGCATTTCTCACTTCCGTTCTCATCTCCATTCCCAGTGACTTGTGGTTGGACTTTCAGCATTGACACTGAATGCCCGCAGGAGTGTAGTCACAGACTTTGCTCATAGACTCTCCATTTAAAATTGCAAAAACCTCTGGCGAGGAGAGGGGCTTCCAGCTTATGCCCCACAGTGGGAAGCTAGTTTAACGAACATACAGTTATATGATAAGATGCTAGGCTTCTATTACAGATCATACCAACACCTATGAAACAACACAGCAGCATAGGTAGGACGTGGAGAAACAAACACAGACACATACATGTGTGTGTTTACCAAACTTATCTACATATTAGATACAAAATTATTGATTATGGTTCATACATGTGCATCTACATAGGGAAAAAGATTAGAAGAAACAAAAAATTCCAAGACTTTTTAGTGGTGGACCCCTAGATTTGGGGCTTTAATTATTGTTAGTTATTACCTTAAAGTTTTGTTACTTTCCAGATTTCCTGCTGTGTTAGTCACCTAAGAAAAAATAAGTTAGAAATGGAAAGATTTCTTTTGGTTCATGGTTTAGAGCTTTCAGTTCATGGTTGGCTGGCTCCATTGTTTTGGGTCTGAGTTGAGGCAGAACATCATGGCGGAAAGACATGTTGGAGGAAAACTGCTCATTGCAGCCAGGGACAGTGAGATGGGGAGTGAGAATAGGATGGGAACTTCCTCCAAATGTGCCCCACCTCCAGTTCTCACCACCTCCCAGTAGTTCATTCAAATTATTAATCCACTGATGAGGCTGGAGCCCTCATGATTTAATCATTTCCCAAATGTGCCACATGTGAACATTGCTTCCTTTGGGGACAAGACTTCAGCACAAGTCTATGGGGGGCACTTTATATCCTGAGCATGACACCTGCAGTATGTGTTTATTGCCTTTATACCTAATTAGGAAAAGGTAAACAGAAGGAATAGAAGCTATTTTTTAAAAATATTTTTTAGATGTCAGTGGATCTTTCTTTTATTATATGTGGTGCTGAGAATCGAACCCAGCTCCTCACACATGCTAGGCAAGTACTCTACCACTGAATCACAACCCCAGCTCCTTTTGAAACTTCCTTTTTTTGGGGGGGGGGGAGTGGCGCTGGGAATTGAACTCAGGGCTTCAGGCATGTGAGGCAAGCACTCTACCAACTGAGCTGTATCCCCAGCCCTGGGCTCTTTTCTCATAG
Source organism: Glaucomys volans (assembly GCA_020662805.1). Taxonomy (NCBI): domain Eukaryota; kingdom Metazoa; phylum Chordata; class Mammalia; order Rodentia; family Sciuridae; genus Glaucomys; species Glaucomys volans. Next base: position 275,658 of record JAJEJO010004930.1, read on the forward strand.
GTGTTTGTTTAGGGTGTACTGCCACAGCCAGAATTTTGCTTTTGCTTTGGGTCATTCTTAGGTTTCTAGGAGTTGTGCTCCTTAGTGAAACCACCTGGCTTTCCTACACACTTATTTTCTGAATTCTCATAAGAATAAAACCCAGATAGAAAACCATAACTTTGGGACTGGGGTTGTGGCTCAGTGGTAGAGCACTTGCCTAGCATGGGTGAGGCCCTGGGTTTGATACTCAGCACCACATAAAAAAATCAATTAATTAATTAAAGGTTAAATTCCTTTTTAAAAAACATAACTTTAAAAAATTTCTTTTGATTAAGAACTAAAATTTTTATGGGCTGGACCTGTAGTTCAGTGGCAGAACACTTGCCTAGCATATATGAGGCACTGGGTTTGATCCTCAGCACCACCTAAAAAAAAACAATAATAAAATAAACATATAAAGTAATGGCATTCTGTTCATCTACAACACAAATTTTTTTAAAAACTATTTTTAGTTTCTCATAATTGTATAGTTTTGATTTGTATATAAAAACATCAAGCTGGGCGCAGTGGTGCACACCTGTGATCCCAGCACTTGGGAGGCTGAGGCAGGAGGATCTCGAGTTCAAAGCCAGCCTCAGCAACTTAGCGAGGCCCTAAGCAACTCAGTGAGACCCTGTCTCTAAATAAAATACAAAATAGGGCTGGGGATGTGGCTCAGTGGTCGAGTGCCCCTGGGTTCAATTCCCAGTACCAAAAAAAAAAAAAAAAAAAAAAAATCATAGTGTTGTATTTTAGGCAAGATAGTAGGTGCTGGGGACTCAGGATAGGTGCATTAGAATATTAGAGAATATCCAGAACCTCTGAACTGGGGATGCTATTATTTTATACTCGGAAGATTATACTTCTTTACTTGGTCTTTGTTCTAAGTTTGTGTGAAGAATATTGGTAGTTTGTAAAGAGTAAGGCTCCACAGGTCACTTTTTCCATTTCTTTGCAATTAAGAGTTATGCTTGGTCTGGCTTGTTGTTTTAGTCAGATAAAAACAAGAAAACTGTATTTTTAGCAGATCATCAAATTTTTTTGAAGAAGATTGCCAAGTGCCCGAGTGGCAATTTATTGAAAGACAAAAGCATTTCTTAAGAAAGCGTTGGATTCGTACAGGATAGTTGCATTAAGGATAGGTGCTGCAAGGCAGGGATCACTCAAACTGCACATGAAATCCAAACACCTGCCCAGAGAACAGAAGGAGGTGCTGATTCAGTTTGGTACTTCAGGTATTTGCAGTGTGTTATAGTTCATTCTGCCTTGACAAACTTCTTAATTTGGTGGAGCCTCTGAAATTGTAGTGTTTGGACATTGGGGACCTACAAAAGCAGCGTTTTCCTGTGATTCAGCCAGCTAACATATGCAGTTTTTCCAGTAGTTGTATGTGGTGTAGAGTGAGTTGGGTTTTGGTTGCTACAGTTCATAGTGTCATTTTCTTGTTTGAATGATGGAACTTGAGTCAGCCTTGCATCTGAGTTGGGTTGGTTTCTTTGCTTCTGGATCTTCTTAAAGTCACTGATGGATAAAAGAGAACACACCATCCTTCTCTCTGTACTTGCTATTATTTGACAGCTTTCACATTTGTGAAATAATAAGCATGAATTGAAACTAAAAGCTTAATAAAGTACTTTTGTTATTTTATTTTTAGTCTCAGATGCAGACATCAGTGGGAATTGTACCCACACAAGCAATTGCAGCAGGCCCAACAGCAGACCCTGAAAAACGGAAACTGATACAGCAGCAGCTGGTTCTACTGCTTCATGCTCATAAATGTCAGCGACGAGAACAAGCCAATGGAGAGGTTCGGGCCTGCTCTCTCCCACATTGTCGAACCATGAAAAACGTTTTGAATCACATGACTCATTGTCAGGCTGGGAAGGCCTGCCAAGGTAAGTGCCATTTTCTGAACTAGTGGCAATGACCAGTGTAGAATGTGCCACTGTTATTGTTCAGCCGCTCTTGAGGTCAGAAGACTCCTGCGGCCGAGGTCCCACCCTTTGGTGTAGCCTAGGACGCGTTGCTCTCTCATCCCCCATGCCCAGTCTCAGCTGCCCCTGCAAGGCCTCCCTGGTGAGGAGAAAGACTGCTTGGTTTTCTGTTCTCTGCAGCCCTCTCCTGCTTGAGGCTGTGCCCAAGTTTGCTCTTTTCCTCCTTCTTTTCATGAAAGACTTTTGTGTGACTTCTTGAGTAGTCCTTGTTGTAAATGTCTAGATTGTTCTGTTTGGGACAACAAACACAGCACACGCACAGTGGGGCACACACCCTTCCCACACCCAGCATCTGTCTTGTGGTTGTTTCAAGGACTCAGGCCATCAGTGGCCCACTGCCTTGCTGCTTTGCCCTAGGTCTTGAGGCTACTCTGGTGACAGGCAGCTTGTCCTGGATGACTGGCAGTCATACGGGGAATTGCACCTTGTCTTCCCTAGGGAGGTAGTGAATCAGGCACTGTGCCCCCTTTCCCCTCTTTTACCAGACACCTCAGTTCCACGGAAGAAAGCCATTTCTGTTACCAGCTGTACTTTCCTATTATCTTTATCCTCTTTGCTTCTCTTCTTTCTTGTACTCATAAACCCTGGGGAAAATATCTCCCTGGTCTCCCTCTCGCCTATGGTCATATTTGTGAGTTCCCAGAGTAACCCTGACTGTGATAAAAGCACAGAGAAGGATAAGGTTAGACACTCGAAGATGAAGACTGAACATCAATCACCAGGGTCAAGTGCCCTCTGAAGTACTCTCCAAAGCACCCAAGCTCCCTTTTGAAATCTCCACAATGTTCTCCTTTGCTTCTCTAGCTGTAAGTCTTCAGCTGTAGGACTTAGGTAGTTTCATCTTTAAACATAAGTAATATTTTTCTTTTAAATAGTTGCATTACAGAACTATATTTGTTCTACTTTTCATTGCAGTTGTTAAGTATTTTAGGTTGAATAGCTTTTGTTTTGTGGGCTGAACCTTAATCACCCATCATTCATAACATTGCTTCTGTGAGAAGATTTTGTTTGGAATTCTTAACAGTCAACTTACAGACTTTTTGGAAAATGGCCTGTTTGTAAGTTGAGGACTGCCTATACTGTGTTATGGTTACACTTGTTACCATTTTCTTATGGAATCTGGCATTATAATTTAGGTGTAATTGAAAGTGTGACGATTTGGATAGAAAAATAACATCTCGTTGTTTTTCTGGTCATAGTTGCCCATTGTGCATCTTCACGACAAATCATCTCTCATTGGAAGAACTGCACACGACATGACTGTCCTGTTTGCCTCCCTTTGAAAAATGCCAGTGACAAGCGAAACCAACAAAGTAAGTGAGCACGGGGGCAGAGAAGCTCGGAGATGAGATTAGAAGTTGTTTCTAGGGAGTGCCAAGAGTAGGTAGGGAGTGGGCAGGGGTTTCCAGTGACAGAGTGAAGGGGTGAGGCAGGGTGGACAGAGACCCAGGTATAGCAGGCTCAGAGGGTAGATGGGCTGCCAGTAAATGTGAATGGCCATGACCGGTGGACTTTTGTTCACCCTCACTGCTCCCCACCCTGCATACATGTACTTGACGGAGTCCAGAACAGCAAGGTCACCTTGATCAAGGAGCTGACGTGAAGACGTGGTATTTTGTACCAGATACTAAGTGATTTCACTAAGTATATCCAGATATCAAGATTTCACTGCCATGTCACTTTTAATGGTTGTGACATCAGGGGGCATAATAGGGCACTGCTTTTGGAATTGGAACTCCTTCTAAAGTATGTCTGAAGGCCCTGTCAGTCAGACTGGGTCAGTGTAATCCCACATGTAGACATTTGTGACTCTTCTCTCTACGTACAAATGTGGTTCCCAGATCTACTTGTATAACCAACAATTTGTTCAGCTTCCACTACCCCAGGACGGGCACATCCTGATCATTCCCATTGTTTGTCATCTTTCAAGCTGTCTATGTGGTCCTTGGCACAGTTAGTTCTGTGCTTGTTCTCTACTCATCAGGAGGCCTGATGTGGCCTCCAGGGTCCTTGCTGTTTGTAGGCATCACAACAGTAAGAAGGATGAATATCTCTTCCTATTTTTAAGGTCTTGCCCTGCCATTTCAGAGGTCAAGCTGTGGTCTTTGGGAATGTAGGACAGTTAGGAAGTACCCTTTGGGCCGTTCAGTAATCTTTCAGCGTGGCAGTCTTCGTCTTACTCCATCTCACCTGTGCCATCTTTCTTCCTCCCTGATTTTGTTCCAAGTATTCATTCTTGATGCTTCTCTGTCATCTTCCTTGGGCCCCTGCTGCTTGGGGAACACATGGCTGCTCTTTCTGGCTTTCTCTGGTGACACAGTGAGAGGTGAACTAGCACTTGGATCCTGAGAGTGCCCTAAAGTGGAGTTCAAGTGCTGCCCGCCTGACTTCCTCTTACTGCGTCCCACCCTCTGAGGGCGCTACAGGCTGACACTGCACGGGCTTCATGAACAGCATGGCATTCTCAGCACACGGAGAATTTTCTGGGTTGCTGGGGCCTGTTGTTCTTCCTCCCAATGGCGAGGTCACAGTAAATTTCTTAACGAAAGTCAGTTTCTTGAATCAGTTAAATTATTCTTTCATTGAACAGAATTTGAATTTTTAATGCACAATTGCCCTGGACATGTCTTATGTAAAGTGAAGTTCTACGATCATGGGTCTTCCAGAACCAGATATTTAGAATAATAGGTCTTGTGGAATATAGTCTGTTTTTCTTCTAAGTTACTATATAACTTTTTGTTTTTGTTTTTGTTAATACATTGTGTTTAAATTTCTTGTGCTTTTAAGACCCATTTCAGTATTAGGCACTTTTAGGTGCCCTAAATACTCATTGTTGAATTTGTAGTTATTTAATATTAATTTCATGACTAATGAGCTAAGGTCATCCTTAGCATTTAGTTTGGGGGTGTGGTGTTTCTGGGATCTTTTGTGTGTAGTATGTACTGTTATGACAATTGTAAACTTTTATGATTTCTCTTTTTAAGAAATACTTATGTGGTTTTTGTTTCAAATAAAGAAAAGAAATGTATGTGGTTTATTTTTCTTAACATCCTTACAACTGCTTAAATGCTGTGAAAGCTGACTTGGTGCGTGCTCTCTCAAGTGGTAAGCCACAGCCTTCCTACCAGTCATACTGGGAGGTGTTGCCAGGGTAATTTCATGATACAGAGTCTCAGGGAAGGTTCAGATGAGCTCCACACAAGGTACCGGTAGTTTTTTGTTGGCGGGGGGGGGGGGGGGGGGTGTGAAAACACTTTTAAAAATCTAAATGCTTCTTAAATTAGGTTTCAGCTTTGGGTGTGTTCATTTGGCTCTAGCACTATAGTTTTGTGAGTAGAGTTGCTTGTGAAGTGAGAAAGTTTTTAGCAGCGTTGATTTAGTAGATTTTTTTTTTTTTTTTTTTTATGGTGTTGGGGGGGGAACCCAGGTGCACTCTACCACTGAGCCACATCCCCAGCCCTATTTTGTATTTTATTTAGAGACAGGGTCTCACTGAGTTGCTTAGGGCCTCGCTAAGTTGCTGAGGCTGGCTTTGAACTCGTGGTCCTCCTGCCTCAGCCTCCCAAGTGCTGGGATTACAGG
>JAJEJO010004930.1:281354-475623 GCA_020662805.1 Glaucomys volans
GGGGGGGGGGGGGGGGTGTGAAAACACTTTTAAAAATCTAAATGCTTCTTAAATTAGGTTTCAGCTTTGGGTGTGTTCATTTGGCTCTAGCACTATAGTTTTGTGAGTAGAGTTGCTTGTGAAGTGAGAAAGTTTTTAGCAGCGTTGATTTAGTAGATTTTTTTTTTTTTTTTTTTTTTATGGTACTGGGGATTGAACCCAGGTGCACTCTACCACTGAGCCACATCCCCAGCCCTATTTTGTATTTTATTTAGAGACAGGGTCTCACTGAGTTGCTTAGGGCCTCGCTAAGTTGCTGAGGCTGGCTTTGAACTCGTGGTCCTCCTGCCTCAGCCTCCCAAGTGCTGGGATTACAGGTGTGCGCCACCGCGCCCAGCTGATTTAGTAGATTTTTGTTATTATTTTTACCTTTTAAAGCAAATTGAGCTCATGGTATACAAACCAGTTATAGGAATGGAGAGAGAAAAATGAGTCTGAGCTTCCAGTAGGTTGAGATTGGATTCTAGAGACAGAACATATGCATTAAAAAGAATGTGATGGCCGGACATGAAAGTGCTCTCCTGTGATCCTAGCAGTTTAGGAGGCTGAAGCAGGAGAATGGCAATTTCAAGACCCACTTGGCAATTTGGAGACCCTGTCTGAAAATTAAAACTAAAAAATGACTGGGGTATAACTCAGTGGTAGAACATCTGTGAGTTTAGTCCTCAGTCCCACACAACATTTGATCATCAACATTATCACCATCATCATCATGTAATGGTATTCCCACTCAGGATTTGGGTGGGAGCAGGCCAGGCTCTTGGTGGTCCTTGGGTGGGGCAAGAATTGGTATGTGTCTAGACTGGCTTGATGGAGCCAGCTTAAAGGAAGTATCAACGGAAGGACATTCTGGACAGCAGGTACAGCGCTGGCACAGTGGAAGCCTGTGAGGGTGGGTTGGTTGCATTCAGGTGGGCTCTGGTGAGCTGCTGAAGACCAGGCTCTACTGAGGCCACCCGGCACCTGTTCTGCAGAGTTGTCACCAAGCAAGCCTGGGGCTCTGCCTTCTGGGCAGTGTCTCCCACAGAGGCTGAGCTTACCCAACACACACCTCTGTGGTTGGCACATGTTCCGCTCTCTTAACTTCTGTAATTGATGTCTCTACCCAGAGAACCTTTTTTGGCCTGTGTTTGATTCTTTTTGATTCTTCTGAGATTCTGTTTGATTCTTTTTTTTTTTAGGTTATCAGTGGATTTTTTCTTTTTTAATATGTTTTGCTGAGTATCAAACCCAGTGCCTCACACATGCCAGGAAAGTGCTCTACCACTGAGCCACAACTCCAACCCAGTTTGATTTTTTTCTTTGAATTACTTTTTTAAAAAGAAATTCTATAATCATGGATCTTGAGTCATCTATTATAGAGATATTTAACTTTTATACAATAATATTCAACTTCTATTCAATAATTAGGACTTTTCTACTGTCAACCCTAGAATCTGACCTTTAGTAAATTCTGGGTGAACAAGTGCCTGAGTTCCTCTGCTAGGACCCGTGTGGCCTCCTGAGTGAGATTTTGGCCCTTTCCCAGCCAGACTTCCTATATTAGAATATGCCTGCCTGCCTGCCTGCCTGCCTTCCTTCTATACTGGAGATTGAACCCAGGGGTGCTTTATTCCTGAACTATACCCCCAGTTCAAATTCTCCCCTCTTTTTTTCTTTTTGGATGTAGCCTCACTAAGTTGCTGAGGCTGGCCTCAAACTTGTGCTCTTCCTTCCTCAGCCTTCTGAATCACTAGTATTATAGGCAAGACCTCATCCTGCTAGAATCTGCATTTTTAACAAATTCCCAGGTGCTTGGTGTATATGCACATTAAAATCTGAGATGTTCTGTTCAGGGTACCTGCATCCTGAGGTGTAGAGAAAGGAAGAGGCATATCTCTGAAAGAAACCATGGGTTTCCCAACTCTGAATTCCACAAGAATTGTTAGGTGAGAGCTTCAAAGGCCAACCCCAGTCCCAGTCTTGAGCTTAGCCACAGCATGAGCCCTGTTGATTGGTCACATCAGTAGTCCTCCAGCCTGTTGCTCCAGTACCTCCCATTTCCTTAGCCCTCACTGCTTGGCCTGGTTATTTGTGATTTGTGTGTGTGTGTGTGTGTTTGTCTCTGATTGTTTTAGGTGCCATCCTTTGCTAATATTTGTTTTAAAATATTTTTTAGTTGTAGGTGGATACAGTATATCTTTATTAATTTTTATGTGGTGCTGAGAATCGAACCCACTGCCTTGCAAATGTGAGGCAAGCGTTCTACCACTGAGCTGCAGCCCCAATCCTTGGCTAATATTGAGTCACAATCTTCCTCCTCAAAACTCGCCTTCATCCAGTGCCTTACTTGGGTGCTGACCAGGCCCTCTGCTTCACTTGAGCCCTTCATAGTCTTTAGTCACCTCTTTGACAGACTGTGGTGGAGATGGGGGTAAAATTGGACAGGAAATTTGGACTTGAATGACTATAGAGAGCAGTGGTTTTGGTGTCCCTGGCTTCAGCATCAATCACTGGTGATGAATTTCATCAGAATGGCTGCTGCTTGACCTTCTGGGTTATGTGGAATCATCCCTCCTGTGTCTCTTGGCTTCTGTTGAGGGTGTGATGTGGTGTCAACGATGAGGAGAGGTCTTAACATTTGGGTGGTACCTGAGCACTTGAGCATTTCTCTTGGTTCTTGTGTTCTATACTATGCACAGAGAGAAGCTGTGTCACAGGTAAGTCCTGGCCTGCACAGAATCACAAGGCATTGTGGTGATACTTGCAAATTTGCAGAAATCTATAAGTCTGAATAAGTCTGAATCAGTGTAAAGGACGAACAGAGAGTGAGCTGCTTTGTCTGCTTGGTGACATGTCTTCCACCATCCTGACAGAGCTTCAAAACTTAATTTGTGGCAATTTTCTTTGAATTTCTACATTAAGTTCAGCTTTATTAAAAATGATCAGGGACTAGTTAGCTGAATGCTCTAGTTAGCAGCATATGCTATATAGGGAACCTCTTAGTTGTCACTGGGGAAAGGCTACCTTGTCCTGATATGAGGCATGATGGTAAACTTGGCCTTTGTTTCATAAGCCACTGGGCTCCTACTTAAGCTGCAACAGAAGGGGTGTGGTAATTCAGGATGTTGGGCTCTTTAAAGAAGCAAATACAGTGTGTAAATTCAGGCACACCATCTGATATGCCAAGGAGAACCCCAGCTAGCATAGGGACGCTGTGGCATGTGATGTGTGACCATCCTATAGCATTAAGTTCTAGAAAGGAAAAAAAAGATGTAAAAATGGCAAAAAGACCAAAGAGGACAGCATCAGTAATGTGGAAAATTGATGACTGTAGAAGATCTCATTCTTGGGGACACAGGTAGATGGAGCATTGCTCTCTGTAGCACTCCATCCATTCTTATTCAGTCCTAACGTGCTAGGGGCAGGAGAGCCTGGGTATGGCTGCATTAGATGGACTGCCAATCCCAAGAGTCTACATGGCATTTCACAGGGTCCCATGTGGCAGGTGAAAAATAAGCTGAGCTTCACATGGGTTGCCACCTTCCAAGGATGTCCAGGGCCAGTGAAATGAACATGTTTTTCTCTGGCTCAGTGTTGTAAGCTGCAGTTTGACATCAGTTAAGTGGGGATTGGTTTACTCTGCTGTTTCTCCCAGCAGATTCTAAGCTCAGAGAGTGCTGCGACTTGGTGCTTGATACTGTATTTGGGAGCCTGGTAGAATATGCTTCTGAGTCTGTTTTGTGCTTGAGTGAGTGAGAGAACACATATAAGTGCCTTAAGATAAGCAGAGGCCTAGTGGGCCCCATAGGAATTTAGAGAAGGATTAGGACAACTTTCACAGAGCTCTGGTGGCATCTGAGTTGCAAAACAGTTGATGATTATTTTACATGACTCCCTTGACAATCAGTCATCACCCCCCAGGAACCCCCCACGTCCCTTACCCTAAAGTTCTTTGTGCCCTTTTGTCTGGGACCATCATTTGGGTCGTATGTTGGGCCATAATGTCAGAGACCTTTGTCATTTCTTTCCTTGCTCTGAATTGTTAGAAATGCCAAGTTCCAAATGTGTACCTGTCTTCTGATAGGTATATTTTCTTTCAAGACAAAAATAGAGTAATATTGATATTCAGGAAATAAATGCTTATAACACACACACAAAATACAGTGACCATGTCAGCAGCTTCCATGGGAGGCCTTTTGTAAATGAGTCACTGACGGCCTGGCAGTGGCCTTAGGCTTAAGAATGGCATTTCACTCAAAATTGGGCCTTTTGGCTAAATGGATGTCATTTGGAACAGTGTATGAGAGAGGAATATAGTATGAGGGAGTCATTTAAGCAGACCTATGGCATCATCACCCAGAAATGGAAGGCCACATCAATACTTTGTTTCTTTTAATTCCTGGCTGCAATTCACCACTGTTTGTGTACTGCAGTCTAGGTCTGTTCTCTTACACAAGGTGATGGTGAACTATCCTGGGTTGGGGCATGGCTCAGTGGTGGAGGTGGACTTAGCATGCATGAGACCCTGGGCTCCATCCCCAGAACCCTTCGCACTCCAAAGTAAATCAGCCTACCATTATTACATTCTTTTTTTTATATCATAGTTCTTTTTAAAGTTCAGGAGCTGGTCGCAAAAGTATTCTCAGCTACTCAGAAAGCTGAGAGACAAGGAGCATCACAAGTTAGAGGTCAGCCTGGGTGATTTAGTGAGACCCTGTCTCACTCAAAATTAAATAAATAAATAAAATCCGGCTAGGGATGTAGCTTAGTAGTAGAGCATTTCCCTAGTGTGTGGCCGGCCCTGGGATCAATCTTTAGTACCACCACCCCCAAAAAATAAACAAAATTAGCATGTTGGTTTCAGAAGTGTGATGGACACTTTCAGGGAGTACTAGCTGTTGAACAGAATACTTTTAAAGGTATTATCATATATGACTGTTTCACCTACACACTAGGTGCATCTTGGGAATTGCTTCTCATTTATAATAATGAGGTACTTCATGTTTATAATTGTGTCTAATGAATGTTAATGAGTTTGAGATCTGAATATCCTTATTAGAAAAGTTAATAGTATGGAATGGGTAATTACCAAGAATTTTTTTACACATTTTGATTTAATTAAGTTGCTCTGATAAGTATTTGAACATCTTATACTTGCACTGATGGTTGAATGAAAGTATAGTGCTGTTATACATTAGTGGTTCGAATTTGAAAGACTTTGTGATGGTGTTTTATTACGTCAAAAAATTACGTTGTAGTATCAACTTTATAAACTGTGTGTGTGTGTGTGTGTGTGTGTGTGTGTGTGTGTGTGATGAGAAGTGTTACTGGGGGATTGAATCCAGGGGCACTCTACCACTGAGCTACACCCCAGCCCTTTCTGTTTTTTATTTTGAGGCAGGGTCTTGGCTAAGTTGCCATCACTGGCCTTGAACTTGTGTTCCCAATCACTGAATTATGGGTGTGTGCCATCTCGCCAGACTCAGTTTTTATTTTTAACATGGCTTTGAAGTTCCAAAGTTATAACAAATAGGACTATTGGAACTGGGGGTGTAGCTCAGTGATAGAATGCTTGCTTAGCCTTCATGAGACCCTGGGTTTGAATCCCTTTACCTCCAAAAATAAGAAATAAAGAGTAACAGTAAATAGTATGACTTAAAACTTCTGTCATGTGGTAGATACTCACCAAATGAGGACATTTGGATGGACAAACAGATGGATGAATGGGTGGATGGAATTGAACCTCCAGTGACCAAGGAAATAAATTTGCGGTCATCTCTCAGTTAATTTGAAAGCCTTTTAGAGTGGAGTTCCTTATTTTGACATTGGCTTTTCCTTTTGTCTCCTGGACTAACTCCTGCTGAGTTGGGCAGCTGGTCTACATGCCACTCCTGAGACTCAGTAGTGAAAGCTGGGAGGCAGATCCAGGTTTGAATATCCGGGGTATGAAGTGATACCTAGAAAAATGAAAACCTGTGTAGAATCCTCAGGCCTCATTCCATCCCTTAATTTCAGCCACATCAGTTAAGTCAGTCAAGTACAATAATTCTTGAATAGTTTCAAATAGGTAGAGAGCCCAGCATTGTACTTGTTGCATAAGAGTCCCTCAGGAAAGGCTCGTTGTTTTTGTCATTGTATGAGTAAGTTTAGAGGAATTGCACTTTTTTATTTGGAAAGCACCAGGTGTCACCTCTGCTGATCTCTCTGTACCTGTGCATGGAAGCAATGAAAGACATGGGGTGGGGGCAGCAGGAAGGCTTCTTTGCCTATCTCAGTGAAGGCTACCAAGACCTGTGGAATTTTGCCTGTCACACACTTGCCACTCTGGAATGGACATATTAGGAGTCACTGGATTTTAATCCTGGGCTGGAGATCTAGCTCAGTTGGTAGAGTGCTTGCCCTGTAAGCACAAGGCCCTGGGTGCCCTGAGTTCAATCCCCAGCACCACAAAAAAAAAAAAAAAAAAAAAAAAAAAAAAAAGATGCTTTTAGATTTTAATCCTTTTTTTTTTTTTTTTTCTTTTTGACAGTGCTGGGACTTGAACCCAGGGCCTTGTGCATTTTAGGCAAGAGCTCTACCACTGAGCTGTACCCCTAATCACTAATGTTTATTAAGTGATCTCTGCAGTTTTATGGTCTGTTGCTTTCTAGGTTAGAAGCCTAAATTTTCTTTAGCTTTTTACTCTTCAGCCACTTTCGACAGAATAGCTGAATAGAATAGGGTTCTTAGTTTCAGCACAGCTCCTTTTTCAATAGCCTTGTTTTAACACTTTATAACATATATATGATCTTTTGATAAGATTTTATTTGCTTCTCATTAGTTTTTAGATACACTGTGGGCTTCTTTTATTTACCTTTTTTGCCTGTCTGTTTGTGTTCTAGCCATCCTGGGGTCTCCAGCTAGTGGAATTCAAAACACAATTGGTTCTGTTGGCACAGGGCAACAGAATGCCACTTCTTTAAGTAACCCAAATCCCATAGACCCCAGCTCCATGCAGCGGGCCTATGCTGCTCTTGGACTCCCCTACATGAACCAGCCCCAGACGCAGCTGCAGCCTCAGGTTCCTGGCCAGCAACCAGCACAGCCTCCAGCGCACCAGCAGATGAGGACTCTCAACCCCCTGGGTAGGTGAAGGAGCGCAAGAACTTCCTTTGTTGAAATGCAGCGAGTAGATGACAGCTCTTACTGGAACCCAAAGGTTTTTGAGTTCTTGTTTTTACTTCAGATTCAGTGGTTGAAATAACAAACTACTAAGAAAAAGCTAAGGTATCTGATGTAAGGAATGTGTGCCATGCTTGTAAAAAGAACACCATTTACAAGTGAAGCAGTGCTTTGCTGCTTGCTGTGCTGCTTCTACCTGGATAGTTTGGGTCAGGATGCAAAATCTCACAAATCACAACAGTTATGTCACTTAGGTGGATACTGACTTAATGTGGACACTTCCTGGCACATCTCGACAATGGTCCACCCACCATTGGAATTGGCCAGTCTGTACTCAGATTGGTCAGCAAAAGGAGTCTCAGAAACTGCTGTCAGATTTCTGGGTGGATCTACTGTGAACAGCTTCTTGTCACTCCAACCCATCAGTTGGCAGCCTTCAGTATCTTGCTCACACATCTCCACAGGTTTTGCCATTTCTACATATTGTTTCCTTATTGTTTTCCTCCAAATGACCACAGAGCCTTTAATCTCAGGCTCAGGCTACAAGAGCAGTGCTGCCTGGTAAAGCAGGTAGGTGGGCTAGCCTCTTCCCAGCAGAAGTGTTTTGAGATTCAAAAATGATTCTCCACATGACCACTAAAATCATCTCCTATATTGCTTTTTGGAAAACAGCTTCCTTAATGACTATCAAATATAATACTGGCCAAGAGACTAGATAGGAGACCTAAGAACCCAAGTTCTGTTCTGATCCCACTCCTGATAATGGTATAATTTTGGACAATTCTATTAACCTGTCTTTGAATCTCAGCTCAGCTTGTTCTTACTTTAATATGAAGATTGAAGCTAAATTTGCCTTCTATATTTTTCTCCTATATTTAATTTTTGTGATTTTATTTTCTGATACTTCCCCCCCAAATGAAAATGACACAAAGGTATGAAGTGGGTCATAGTAATTGTCTAGGGTGTAACATAATGAAGCAGAGTCAAAGTCAGAGGCTGCAAATGGGCCATTTATAATTTCTCATACAGCCACAGAGCGCACTTAGAGTACCAGCCAGGCTCCTGAATGTGTCTTATTTTGGTGACAGAGTGAGAAAACAACAGAATTTGTACAAGTTGGTCACCATTACTGAAAATATAGCCCCTAGTGTTCCCACCATATTGTTTGTTATTGTGACTTGTGTGAATCACTTGTTGATGTGGTGGCTTATCTCTTCTCAGACTTGCAAATATATGTTATAGTGTAGGAGTTAATTGGTTCCTTTTCTCTTTGTCTTTAAAGGAAATAACCCAATGAACATTCCAGCTGGAGGAATAACAACAGATCAGCAGCCACCAAATTTAATTTCAGAATCAGCTCTTCCAACTTCCCTGGGGGCCACCAAGTAAGACCCAGGCTTCAGTTGGTTCTTATCTGAAGGACTGATGGGCACGAGAGTGAGCAGAGATCACACACAACTCTGTGACCTCTCTCAGCATGTGGTAGAGAAGATTGTTTAATGGGATGGTGGGATGAATGGCATTTTTTTTCTCTTTAAAATTATAAATGTGGAACAGATTGATTAAGCAGAAATTGAGTTTTGTTTATACATTCCTTGCTTCTTCTAACTTAAACTTTTAAGTTACATTTTGGTGAGATGGAAAGCCTTTGAGTCTCTTGAGTAGCTGGATGTGTATCCTTGTTCCCTTCCTAGCCCACTGATGAATGATGGCTCAAACTCTGGCAACATCGGAAGCCTCAGCACGATACCTGCAGCAGCACCTCCTTCCAGCACTGGAGTTCGGAAAGGCTGGCATGAGCATGTCACTCAGGACCTTCGGAGCCATCTAGTGCATAAACTGTATGTATTCACTCCCCCACTGTTTGCATTTTGTGGCTGAGGGCAACATTGCAATATTGCACTTTCGTAGGTGTCTGCTTTTATTAAACCTTATTTTCCCATTGGCCCCAGGTGACAGAACTGTAAGAATTGCAGAGGGTCACTTGCTTGTTTTAGGAAGTCACCCCCCAGGCTTCCCTGGGCATGCTGGATTTCACAGACCCCTGGTCCCCAGTGAGCAGAGGCATCAGAGAGCAGAGTAGCCCAACTTCTTTGCCTTTGAGCTCTGAGGATTAGTTCAAAAGCTTTACCCTATTTTGTGACTCAAACTATACTTATAGCTGGGCGTGGTGGTACACACTTGTAATCCTAGCGACTTGGGATACCAAGGCAGGAGAATCACAAGTTCAAGGCCAGCGTCATCAACTTCGCAAGGCCTTAAGCTAATAAATAAAATAAAAAAGGCTGGGGACTTAACTCAGTGGTAAAGTGCCCCTGGGTTTAATCCCCAGTACCAAAAAAAGACCCCTGAGAACTGGGGGAATTTGGACCTGCTGAGTACAGATAGTATGACCATCCAGTTAGTTAATGTACAGAAAGTTAATAGTTAATTTCCTAAAGCTAATTAACTTAAGATGAAGTTAATTGACTAGATTCCTTTTGAATCTTTTTCCCTCTCTTATTTTGATCATTTTTTATAATATGTTACAACTTGGGGATTTGAAATCATGTTATTCTTTTTTATTATTTTTTAATGTATTTTTTATTTGTTCTAATTAATTATACATGACAGTAGAATGCATTTTGACACATCATACATAAATGGAGTATAACTTCTCATTCATCTGGTTGTATATGATGTAGAGTTACATCATGTAATCATATATGCACATATGGCAATAATGTCTGATTCCTTCTAATGTCATTCCTACTCCCATGCCCCCTCCTCTCTTTTCACTCCTCTCTCTGTAGTGCATAATATCTCTGTTCTTCCCCACCCCACCCTATTATGAATTAGCATCTGCATATCAGAGAATATTAGGCCTTTGGTTCTTTGGGATTGGCTTAAAATCATGTTATTCTTGAAATGATCCTGTACATATTTGTTGATAGCAAAATAGTGGTGTGTTTGACATGTAGATAAGTTAAAGGTCAGGATTATTTCCCATGTTCATGCATGAAGTGAGAGGTTAGGGTTTTTCTCAGCACTGGTCACCCCCAACAGGTAGCCCATCCTTTCTAGTTTCCGTGTGATGAGCCTGAAAGTAGGTTGAGAATGGGCATGGTGGTTGCGTGCATGTAATCCCAGCAACTCAGAAGACTGAGATAGGAGGATTGCAAATTTGAAGCCAGCCTTGGCAACCTAGCAAGACCATGTCTCAAAATAAAAAAATAAAATAAAAAGGACTGGTGATGTAGTTCAGTGGGAGAGCACTCCAGGATTCCATCCCTAGTGCTACTAGAAAGAAAGAAAAAAAGAAAATAGGTTGTTGATAGAGTGTGTTGTTCTTTCAGCGTCCAAGCCATCTTCCCAACCCCTGACCCTGCAGCTCTGAAGGATCGTCGTATGGAGAACCTTGTCGCCTATGCCAAGAAAGTGGAGGGAGACATGTATGAATCCGCTAACAACAGGGTAGGTCACCAGGTAGCAGCCATGCCTGCACACCACCTGCAGTGGGGAAGGCTGCATATGTCTGGTTATTGTCCAGAAATGAGAGAACTTGTGGGGATTCCTTGCCTTGAGGATCCCGATGAGAGATTCCTGCATAGCTCTCCTGTTAACTGCAAGCAGTATCCTACAGGGGCACAGGGGTGGCTCCAATCAGAATATTCCTGGGACATACTTTTCACGGTGTGTTCTTCATAATGCTTGTATCATATTATTGCCTGAGTCAGTGAATACCCAAGAGGTGACTCCATTGTGCAATGACATGTAACAATATTTAGCACCTGCTGTTTGATAAATCCAATAAAATCACTAGGAATTCAGCAAGAATTTGGTCCTCTGATTTATCAGATATGTTGAATATTTATCTTTGCCAGTATACTTAAAAAATTGGGCTGGGATCTGTGTGGGATTGGTGCACCCTGTAATCCCAACAGCTCAGGAGGCTAAGGCAGGAGAATTATAGATGCCAGCAATGTTAGATGCCAGCTTCAGCAGTTTAACAAGGCCCGAAACAACTTAGGGAAGACCCTGTCTCAAAATAAAAAACAAAAGGGGCTGGTGATGTAGCTCAGTGGTAAACTGCCCCTGAGTTTTATCCTCAGTACCCTTGTCCCTTCACCCACATGCACACACACCAAAATTGGACTGGGGTGTAGCTCTGTGGTTGAGCATCTGTTTAGCATGTACGTGACCCTGGGTTTGATCCCAAGCACCAAAACATACAAAAATAGATAATTTATCGTTTGCCATTTTAACTGCTTAATATTGAATGTTACTGCTTTTTAGGATGAATACTATCACTTATTAGCAGAGAAAATCTATAAGATACAAAAAGAACTCGAGGAAAAACGGAGATCGCGTTTACATAAACAAGGCATCTTGGGTAACCAGCCAGCTTTACCTGCTCCTGGGTCTCAACCCCCTGTGATCCCACCGGCCCAGTCTGTGAGACCTCCAAGTAAGGATTGCATTTCCTCCCACCAGCCGTTAGCCTGTTCACTTGGCTTTTCTTCTGTGTCTAGGATACATTTCAAAGACTGTGGAATTATGTTCTCCAAAAGCTTTCACTTTAGAAATTGTGTGTCAATGGCCTGTGGGGACATTGAGTTTCTCTTGTGGGAAGGCTCTTGAAAGAGTGCCCTGGCATCAGAACACACATGTTTTGGGACTCATTGACTATTTCCCTTTAGGTTTGAAGTCCTCCATGGGAAATGCCTGACTCCTAAATCAAGGGTTATTTTAAGTAACCAGAGTTGTTGTCCTTTTTTGCCGTTATAGATGGGCCCCTGCCCCTGCCAGTGAATCGCATGCAGGTTTCTCAAGGTATTTAACTGTTTGTTGTATATCATATTTTACTTTAGCTTTCAATAGCCACGTCTTTTTTTTTTCTTCTTCTTTTTCTTTGTAACCTTTTCTTACTCTTTCTTAATCTTTACATTCCTTTTGTTGATGAGAATTCAGTTCTAAAGGGAGTGTGAATTTGTTGTGTTTGGAAGTTTGGAGATGGTAGCAAAGATCTCCACAGAGATACAAAGTAGAATTTAGAGGGCTGGGGTTGTAGACACAGTGGAAAAGCACTTCCCTAGCTGTGTGAAGCATTCAGTTTGATCCTCGACAACATGTAAAAAATAATAAAATAAAATAGAATAGAATAAAATAAAATAAAGGTATTGTAGGTATTGTGTCCATGTTTTTAAAAAAAAGGTAGTATTCAGAGCTTTCTTTAAATGAATTGGGGATCAGACATTCCTCTTCGGGGTAGTATACAAAAGAAGCATTTTAGATGGGGTCGGAGGCAGTTCCAGATGCTTGGGAGAACCTGTGAGCCAGCCCTGGGATGATGAGTATCTGCAGCAAGGGGGATGGGAGTGTGTGGTGCCCATTCCGGGGCGTGGGGTTTAGGATGGGCTGGTGGGTGCTGGCTTTGGGAGCCTGTGTGCAGAAAGCCACAGCTGCCTTCGATAGTTGCATCTTCCCAAAGAGCCTTATCAGCTCTTTCTCAAGTCAGGAATCTGTGGTTCTCTTTGGGAGTTCAGGACTCAGAGTTATTTGCAAGCCTTACAGTTCTTATTTCTATAGGTTGTGAAATAAGGTGGTGACATTATCCAGATTCTAAAGAAAGAGGCTTTGCTGCAGTTTTTTTGAGGCAAACTACTCTCCCAGATTAGTTTGGGAGAGGAGAAAGGTTGTTTAAAGCTGCGGCAATCTTACTGCATACTGAAACAGACGTAGGATAGACTCCTCAGGGACTCATTTGTAGGCAGTAGATATGAAGGTGAAACAAATCAAAAAGTTGGAAAGTTAGAGCATTGAAAATTGGTTGCCTGCTCTGGTGGGGATTCCATGGCCTTTGGTCTGGATGCTTTGGATCTGATGACACAGCTTGTTGATTGCAGGTTACTGGGAGAGACATTTTCTAGGTGAGCACCCACTGGCCTCCCTGCCAGCACACCCAGGTCTTTGAAAGTATGGATTTCTTTTTTTTTTTTTTTTTTTTTGTGGTGCTGGGGATTGAACCCAGGGCCTTGTGCTTGTGAGGCAAACACTCTACCAACTGAGCTATATCCCCAGCCCACTGAAAGTATGGATTTCTTGAGAGGTTGTTTCTTCGTACCTGCCCATCTTTTTCTCTGATTTAGTTAGTAAAACTGTTAAGGAAGGGAATTTTTGTTTGTTTGTTTGTTTTTTGTTTTTAATTCTGTGATACTCCTTGAGAATTCCTCATGGGCCTTGATGGCACTTTCTGGGTAGTTGCTAAAGATAATGTACAGGGCCCAGATGTTCTTGACTCTGTCACAGCTACAACAGTGTCAAGGCAGTGCCTGCAGAAACTCGTCAAGAATTCTGCTAGATCCCATTGTTCTTTGGAGGATCTCTTAACTGACCTTTACTTAGAGCTCACAATTTGCAGAGTTTTGTTGGAAGTTAGTAAGAACTAGACACTGTGGTCTGGAGACACTTGCTGCCTAATGAAGTCTTTGTCAGTGACTTGGAGTTTCTGCAAACTGACAGAGCCTTGGTATAGGAACTTCTGGCCCTTGGGTACTTCCTAAATGCTAAAAGTGCTTAAAGAATTGAAACAGTGTTTTTAGTCTTAGCATAGATTCTAACAATAAATGTAAACCCAGCTGAGAAGCTCTAAATCCTGGGAGGGTGGGAGCAAGCTCCTGCAAGTGGTGTCAGGTGAGGCTGCATTCAGTTGTTGGCCCTGGTTGCAGGAAACGTTCCCTATGTAGATAGAGGGCCTACATTCCTTTGCAGTAACCCCTCACTTGCTTTGTTTTTTTTTGCTTTGTGCACATCAGCTCTGGTTTCTTTCTTTCTTGTCTTTTACCCAACCGTCTGCCCTCGCCTCCTGGTCTGCCCAACTCTCCCCACCATCCCACTCTTCTCTTACCACACGTGTGCCTTTTTCCCTGGGTATGAGTCCATTGCTTAACTGTCATCTCTCATTAGTTGAGTAAGTTCCTCATGGTTGTCTGTGTTTATGTGTTCTGTCTCCTTGACAAGTTGTAATTCTGTTTTCTTATGAGTGCTTTTCCTAATAAACCATTGTGGGTGTGTTTACAGGGATGAATTCATTTAACCCAATGTCATTGGGGAGCGTCCAATTGCCACAGCCACCCATGGGTCCACGTGCAGCTTCCCCCATGAACCACTCTGTCCAGATGAACAGCATGGCCTCCGTTCCAGGGGTAAGTGCTTCTCCCCTCCTCTCAGCTGTTGTCTTATTAGGGATGTTCTCTGAGCAGGGAGTTTCAAGTGTCACCTAAGAACATGGTGGGACTTGTTCCTTGGAGTTTGGGTTATTCTTTATTTCCTATATCTCTCTCTTCTTAAAATCTTTGTTATGACAGTGAACATTTGGTTGTTACTTATTTTTATTGAAATAACAAATCCATAGGAATACATGGCTTTGTTAAAAAAAGAAGGCTTTCTGAGAGGGGAGCAGGCAGCCAGCCCAGATGTGTAGCCAGGCAGAGATTGCTAATGTCTGTCGACTCGAGCCTGCCCTCCTGATGCTGCTCTCTAAACACTTTACCGAACTAATAAAAGGCATGTTTGAACTTAGCATGCTATTGATTGCTGCTCAGAGGACAATTCAAAGTGGACTCACTTGAGAGACTACTTGGGAAGGTGAGGAACTGCGAGGTTCTTAGTGGCAGTCTCCAAGGCTGAAGCCATGTGTCCTACACTCTCCGTGATCTGGTTACATTGTTCATCTGGAAGAGCCTGGCCCATACCTTCTGCATTGAAGCTTTGTGAATGCTTATTTGTCTTGTAGATGGCCATTTCTCCATCCCGGATGCCTCAGCCCCCCAACATGATGGGTGCACACGCCAACAACATGATGGCCCAGGCGCCCACTCAGAACCAGTTTCTGCCACAGAACCAGTTCCCAGCATCCAGTGGGGCAATGAGTGTGAACAGTGTGGGCATGGGACAGCCGGCTGCCCAGACAGGCGTGTCACAGGTGTGTTCATCGTGGGGAACTTGGCTGCCAGAGTCTGTATGGCTCTGGCTTCCCTGCAATCTGAACCAGTCTTTACTTCATGGAAATTCAAATTCTAGAATATTAGTTTTCATATTTCAGCATCTCTTCATTTTTTCCTAGTTTATCCAGTGATTTTTAATTTGTTTGGAATTCCTTTTGTCCTTTCTTGGTGAACTTCATGCAAATGGTAGATTGGATTGTGATTTTTTTCTTTTTTCTTTTTCTTTTTTTTTTTCGGTTTATGTGTTTTATGTTTTGATCTTTGAGTTTGGTTTTGTTTTCTGGGTTTTTTTTTGTTTTGTTTTGTTTTGTTTTGTTTTGTGGTTTTAAAATCTAATGTGATCCTGAGAGACATTGGGATTTTTTTAAAGGGATGAATTTACTTTTAGTGAAGCAGTTTGGTACCCTGCTGCCTGTCTCTCACTGCCTGGGGGATGTCAAGCTTACAGTCATTGGAGTAGCTCTCGTTGCTGAACGTGTTTTTGTTTTTTTTTTGGTGTGGGGGGGGTAATGGTTGGTTTTTTTGTTTGTTTGTTTGTCTTTTTAAGTTGTATGTGAGCACAGTATCTTTATTTGATTTTATGTGGTGCTGAGGATGGAACCCAGGGCCTCAGACATGCAAGGCAAGTGCTCTACCGCTGAGCCACAGCCCCAGCCCTGAACATGTTTTTAATTATTCGGTCGAAAGCTGAAGACATCCGTTTTCTTTTCTTTTTTTCTTTTTATTGCTCCCCGCCTTTTGTGAATTGTAGTGCATCAGTTTGCTGCTGCTGCATACAAAACTTACTTGTGTTTTAAACAGGTCAGATCTTTCCTAAAAGGTAAAATTCACATCTTTATTTTTTTAACATGAAGTAACGCTGAATGAGTCATTGAGCATAATAGGTATATTCACTGTATAATGACCAGTGAATAGGTATAATACAGTGAATAGGTATATTCACTGTATAATGACCAAATTAAAATTTTTAATTTTTCATAACATCTCATTGCTCTGGAACAGAGGTCAGCATACCTTTTCTATAAAGAGCCAGAGAGTGAATATTTTCATCTTTCTGTATGGTAGTCTTAGTTTTAATTATTTATCTCTGCTTTTATAGTGAAGTAGCCACCATAAAAAGCACATAAATGAACAAATGTGGTTGTGTTGTAATAAAACTTTATTTACAGGAACAAGCAGCCAGTTGCATTTGGCCCATGGGCCAACCTCTGATCTAGAGCAGTGATTGGGTTTCATTTTTTTAAAGGTCTACAAATAATTCTGAAGTGTCTCCTGAGTTGAGAACCACTACACTGAAAAGTTTTAGTGTTTGAATAACTCACTTTTTTTTAAAAAGAGAAATAACTTTTCCATGTTCTAAGCTATAAGTGGATGTTATGGAGCATGAAGCTTATAAACTGAGTGACTATGTATGTTTAAGCCAGAAGTTTTGACAGTTATTTTAGTTGTATTAATCAAAGTATGGAACAACATTCATAGCATTAACTTTATTTAAAAAGACGTGACTGTAAGTGTACAACTTGATGAATTTTTTCCTATGAAGCTAGCAGACCTTGTTAAGAAACCATGATTAGATTTTTATGTGAGTGATTCTTCAAGTCTCTTGTCCCATTGGTTGTAACATTCTCTATTTGTTTTAGGGCCAAGTGCCTGGTGCTGCTATCCCTAACCCTCTGAACATGCTGGGGCCCCAGGCCAACCAGCTGCCTTGCCCACCAGTGACACAGTCACCATTGCACCCGACGCCCCCTCCTGCTTCCACCGCTGCTGGCATGCCATCTCTCCAGCACCCGACACCACCCGGGATGACGCCTCCCCAGCCAGCAGCTCCCACTCAGCCATCCACTCCCGTGTCATCTTCTGGGCAAACTCCCACCCCAACTCCTGGTTCAGTGCCCAGTGCTGCCCAAACCCAAAGCACCCCCACAGTCCAGGCAGCAGCCCAGGCCCAGGTGACCCCACAGCCTCAAACCCCAGTCCAGCCCCCGTCTGTGGCCACCCCTCAGTCGTCACAGCAGCAACCAACACCTGTGCATGCTCAACCTCCTGGGACTCCGGTGAGTCTCTCTAATCTGTTGTGTTCAGGTCAAGAATCTTAGAAAATACTCTCCCATAAGAATTTTCTGTCATGAAGTTGCTACTCCATCTTTGTGCAATACCAGAAAGCACCTATACCCCAATGGAATTGTCACAAGCTGTGCTTTGTTTCCAGCATTGGCGCCAAAGGCTGTGTGTGGCAGAACAAGACTTATATTACCCCCCAGTTAAAAGAGTTTGCAGAAATCACTAATTATTGAGATTCCACACCCAGGTCATGTGTAGAGTCCTTATGCATGCATCCAGGGTGTTTCCCTTTATGTCCTAGATTATTGTCTTCTGAGTTGTTACAGGTTTTCTGCTATTCTGAGGATTTGGTAAACAAGTCATGCTCCTAATTTTATGTCCTTTCACCCTCCCATCAAATTTTTTTCAGTCTAGAGAAGGCTTTTCTTTTTTATAATGAAGTGACAGAGCCAGAATTGTACCTCTTGTGACTCATAATTGTCCATTCATCTGCAGAGGTGGCGGGAGCAGAATTATATCTGCCTGCTGCATCCCAGGCCTCAAGCAATGCCTGTTCAGGTGCCCTTCCAGGCTGGGCTGCCTCCATTGACCTGGGGGCCTCAAGACTGCATCTGTCCCCATCACATCTGGCTCCTAAGTTTTCATTGAAAATTTGGTATCACTTTCTTACAGTCTAAATTAAACCTCCCACCTTCCAAAATACATCAACTTTATTCTTAGGTGCCAAGGATTATTTATTAATTTGGAGAATTAATCCCAGCAACAACCCCAAAGATGACATTATTATTATTTCTGTTTCTCTGTGGGGACATGTGCTTATTTATCCTCACTCTATTTTTTTCTCTTAAAATTTTAATTTTTGTGTGTGGGGGTGGTTTCTGGCTTATGAATGCCACCCCATTTCCTAAATAAGATCTCCTTATAAATTTTTTGGTGTCTTTTGCTTGCTTACTTACAACTTTATTGAGTAAGACTTCGAAAAATTATTCATTTGAGGGGAGAGGTTGGGGATTGAACCTGGAGCTTCACACATACTGAGGCATATGTTCTGCTACTGGGCTACAACCTAGCCCCAAGATTTTGAAAATTTAGAATACTTTTGTGGTTCCTTCTCTTAGTGTTTGCTTATTCCACCACTGTCATCATTCTGCAGTGAACACAGGCCCATTTGATGTCCTGCTTGTACTGGGCACTTAATACATAACTATTCAGTTGCTTATAATTCAGCCTTTTACTTATGAACCATATTAAAGGAAACTAATGGTAAAATAGAAGGTTCCATGGTGTAGGTAGAAAACCTGGAGAAAATAATTTTTGTTTGTTTAATAAGAGGACTAAATCTAGGGGTACTCTGTGACTGGACTACATCTTCAGCCCTTTTTATTTTATTTTGAGACAGTGTCTTGTAAAGTTGCTGAGGCTGGCCTTGAATTTGGGACTCTGCTGCCTCAGTTTCTTGAGTACCTGGGATTATAGGCATGCACCACTGCACCGGCTAAGAAAATTTGGAGGAAATAATTTTATATGAGAACTTAGAGAGATCTGTTCTGTCACTACCTTCCTAGCCAGAGCTTCCTCCTGGTAACTTCCCTTAGTTCCGTTGGTAGGTACCTCTTAGGTACCTACCTGAGAAATGGTAACAAGAAGTTGGGGATTAGATGGGCGACAGAGTTGAAAGCCATTCGTGTTGTCTGCTTAATAGAAATGAATGATTTTGGTTTCTTCACAGCTTTCTCAGGCAGCAACTAGCATTGATAACAGGGTACCCACCCCCTCTTCAGTGGCCAGTGCTGAAACCAACTCCCAGCAGCCAGGGCCTGATGTACCCGTGCTGGAAATAAAGACAGAGGTCCAGACTGAGGACGCTGAACCTGATCCCAGTGAATCCAAAGGGGAGTCTCGGTCTGAGGTGGG
The DNA here is from genome assembly GCA_020662805.1 of Glaucomys volans. Lineage (NCBI taxonomy): Eukaryota > Metazoa > Chordata > Mammalia > Rodentia > Sciuridae > Glaucomys > Glaucomys volans. The sequence goes on from JAJEJO010004930.1 coordinate 300,500, forward strand.
TGTTGTTCCCTAGAAGTAAATCCATGACCCACGTGTCCTGTGGGGAGACAGCAGGAGGTCTTACCCATGGATGTCTCTGGATTTTGCTACTGTTTCGTTTGCTTGCAGTGTAGGAATTGAACTCAGGCTCTTGTGCATGCTAGAAAAACACTCTACCAATGAGCTGTATCCCCAGACCAGATTTTGTTTTAATCTGTTTGAATATGAGTTCAGAGAGAGATTGGTTAATATTTCTAAAATATGAAATGTGGATTTATCTTACTTTGCCAGAAATGAAATGAAGAGCACTGTTCCTCATTCATTTCTAGTGTTGCAGGAAAGGTAGGGATTCACTTACCAATTAATCTGTGGCAGACTGTGGACCAAATCTAGCTTGTTTGTGGGTTTTGTTTAGCCTATGTCATATTTTAAAAATCAGGAAATTGCAAAGAAAATCCTACCTCTCTGATTTTCTTGAGAACTGAGCAGCTCTGTTGTCATTGTGCTCACAGCCCTGTTTGGCGGCAGTCTGGACGTGGGCTCCAGCTAGCTAGTCTCCACTGCTCCTTGCTCTCTCATACCACACCTTCCACCTCTGAGCAAGAGCTTTTGACCCCTTCCAGTTTTCAAAGATATTTATTCTAAACTAGAAATACCTATGTGTGAAAATATAAGTACATTTCATATTTAAGTTTTTAAAATTAAGACTATAATTGCATTGGTCCTGTGTTGAAGGGACTGAGTGGAAAGCAAATACTTAACTGCTTCCTTGGGGGAGGAAAGGAATGCTGAGTGTACCTGTGCCTGGAGAGGGTACATTGAGACATGGACATCAGGAAGGCTGAGTGAGGATGGGGATTGATCTACCAGCTCTGATTCTGTTTTTCTCAAGATGATGGAGGAGGATCTACAAGGGTCTTCCCAAGTTAAAGAAGAAGCAGACATAGCAGAACAGAAGCCAGAACCAATGGAAGTGGATGAGAAGAAACCCGAAGTGAAAGTGGAGCCTAAAGAGGAAGAAGAGAGCAGCGCTAATGGTGCCTCCTCTCAGTCAACATCCCCTTCGCAGCCACGCAAAAAGAGTAGGTTGTGTTTTCTTTAAATGGCTGGACTGCGCTGCCTTCCATTGCACTGAGCTTCTATGTCAAGGACTGAGAACTAGAGCAGGAGAATAACTCCTTGTCCCTTTTCATCCTCTTGCCTGCTGCTCCTAAATTTTACCTCTGAGAAATAGCAACAATGAGCCAGATTCCAGCCATGAGAACACACAGGGTTTATGGTGTGAATACAAGACAGGCCACAGCTGAGGAGGCAGCTCAGAGCATGGGGCTGTCTTCTGAAATGAGAGTTGAAAATGCCTCTGGGTCTTTGAGCAGGCTAAGGAGTGTGGATTCTTGGTAAGGTCTAAACCAGTGAAGAGTCTATGTACGAAAATGGCAAAATAGCTGTGATTTTAGGAAAATGATCACTGACAGCACGTGTGTGCCCTGGAGACGGCAAGTTTCTGCTGACTTTGTGAGGGAGCTGTGTGCATGTAGTTGGGGCCGTGGAGAGAAGGGTCTACTTAGCCCTAGGGACCTGGTGTTGCAGGATGGGAAATTGGAGAGGTTAAGAAGCTTTGGGTGCTGAGGCCTGTGGAATGAACCAGCCATGCAGTGGAAAGGTAGATGCAACCACCTTAAGATGTATCCAGAGCAAGGAGGTCACAGGGAGTTGGAAAATTGTCAGTTGACCCTTTTTAGTGGGAGACAGTTGAGAGCGGTGGGTGTCATGTTTGGGAAAAACTGCAGAGAAGTGTTAGCAACTGAGACCACGTAGCTCCACAGCTGGAAGGGACCTGGATTGTGGAGGACAGCAGAACGTAGGCCTCTTTTATCTCCTAAACATTGAGGGCCCCAGAGAATTTTTGATTGCATGGGTTATCACACACTGTGAGGAATTAAAACATTTTAAAATAAGCTGTTACAGGGTGCCAGTCAATGCATTTTTATGAAAAATACAAATAGTGAGAAGAGTGACATTGTTTATAATTTTGTGCCATTTTGAAGAGGGTTAAAGGAAGCCAGCTGGACTCATAGATGTGCTCTGTGTTCACCACTGTGGTGCATTGTTGTGATGAATTGTGTGAAGAAAATCCAGCCCCACTCAGATCAATCATTAGTGAAGGGAGGAGCAATTTCATAGCTCTTTCAGGTAATGATGGGTGTCCTTTGACACTACACTAAAATTCAACAGGTGGACGTTTGTCGAAGGTGAATTGCAGTGTTTTTTTTTGTACTCTGCCTGTGTCATCAGAATTCATGGGTCTAAATTGTTCCTTGAATATGTATTCAAAGAATGCACATTCAACTTGTATGTGTGACATCGTCCTCTGTCACCTAGAAAGTATTGGTTCATTGTGTTGTGTAGATTTTCCAAGTGTTGACATACTTCATTCTACAATTTAAAAAAAAGTCCAGGCACAGTGGCGTACCCCTGTAATCCCAACGACTTGGGAGACTGAGGCAGGATCGCAAGTTTAAGGGCACCCTGGGAAACTTCACAAGACCCTGTCTCAAAATAAGAACTAAAACGGGCTGGAGATGTAGTTCAGTGGTAGAGCACCCCAGTATCACACAAAAATCCCACAAAAGCAAAAGACTACATCCCTTAATATCACCAACCTCTTCAAATTTTATAAATTTCAGAAAGTGTCAAGTTCATTCAAGTTTTCCAAAATTCTAAAATTTTGGTGATAACCTCAAGACTGTCACTTGTCTTTGAAATAACTGGGTTAGTCCATTTTTTGAGAAAATGTCTGCCACATACCCCAACCCAGTAACCAGCGCTTGTGTGTCTGTTGCTCGTGCAAGGTGTGCGTGTCCATGAATAACAGTGGCTCCTTAGCTCAGCTGGCACTGGCGCAGGTGCGGCTCAGGAGTCAGCCTGCAGGCAGCACTAGTGTTGTGCAGACTTGCTCTTCCCTCACACAGAATGAGGGTGTGTCAGAAGTTGAGATACGTGAGAATAATCACTTCACTGCCTCATCCAGAGGAATCTCACGTGGCAGGTATTCTTCCTGTGAGGGCAGAGTGGCTACAAGAAATGTAGCGACCTCTGAGTTTGGTGCTGTTGGCTTTTCTGTTTTTTGTTTTTTTCTTTTTTGTCTTGCCAAAATGTTAGCTGTTCAGGGCTGGGGTTGTGGCTCAGTGACAGAGCCCAGCACCTGTGAGGCACTGGGTTCAATCCTTAGCACCACATGAAGATAGACCAATACCTTTATCTACAACTAAAATGTTTTTTTAAAAAGTTACCTGTTTTACTTTCTTTTGGGTTTGACGCACCTGAGTGAATGTCAGTACAGGGTGTGTTTATATTAGAGAAATTGTTTTGCTATCACAGGCACCTAAAATGATCCATGGCAACACTGGAACTCCTCACGGTAGCAGGAATGTTACATGTCTGTGCTCTCTGTTGTGGTGGCCAGCAGCCACATGTGGCTCTTGACCACTTGAACATGACAACTGTGTCTAAGGAACTAAATTGCTTACTTCACTGATTCATTTAAATTTCAGTAGACCCCTTGACTGGTGACTACCACATTAAGCAGTGTGGGGTGGGAGTGGGGGTCTTCCTGGGGTCTGTGAGCCCTACTCTGAACCTTGGGAATGGTGTACCATGCTTACTGAATGGAGGTTTTGAGGCCCGAGAAGCAGAATGACTCATTTGTGACACACAAACTAATGTGTAGCAGAGAATTTGGTTCAGATACAACTGATGAATTTTCCTTCCACCCATTTGGAGATAGGAGTGTGCAAATGTTTTCTTCCTATAGGCTTTAAACGGGCATTTAATGAATGATCAACCAGAATATGCAGCCCAGTGAAGGCTTTTCCCCTGTCGTGTTGAGAATTGAACTCAGAGCCTCACACGTGCTAGGCAGATCTTGTACTTTGAAGCTACAGCCCTATCCCTGTTTTAATTTTTATTTTGAAACAAGCTCTCACTAAGTTGCTGAGGCTGGCCTTGAACTTGTGATCCTCCTGCATCAGCCTCCCAAGTAGCTGGGATTAGATGCATGCACCTTTGTGCCCAGCGAGTCCATACCACTTTTTTGGTCACCATTAGGGAGATGACATGGTCCCAAGTGAAGATTATTTTTTTGTAAAAAGGCATATAGTGCTGGGTGTCATATTGCACATAGGTGATCCCAGCAGCTGAAGATGATGAGGCCAGAGGATCACAAGTTTGAGGTGAGCTTGGGCAATTTAGCAAGGCCCTAGCAACCTAGAACCCCATTTGAGAATTTTTAAAAAGTTGGGGGCTTGGGATGTGGCTCAATGGTAAAGCACCTCTGGGTTCAATCCCTAGTTCCAAAAAAAGTTTCAGGCTTTGTGTTTAACAATGTTTCTGCTAAAACTACTGAACTTAGCTATTATACAAAAGCAGCCATAGGAAACATAAATGGAAGAATGTGGTTGTTTGCCAATAAAGCTTTGTTTCTAGGGACTAAAACTTCAATTTCATGTAATTTTCACATGCCAGAAAATGTTCTGGTCATTTAAAAATGTAAAATACGTTCTTAGCACTCAGCTCACACATATTGGGCAGCAGGCCAGATTAGACCTTCTGGTCATAATTTGCCAACCCTTAAGCTAGAGGAATGAAAAAAATGATTAAGTAACTATTGCCTTGTAAAGAGTTGTTCAGAGAATATTAATTGCTACCTCATCTCTGTATAAAATAGAAGAGAAAGAAAAGGTTAGTGAAAGAGAAGATGTGTCTCCAAGATGTGTCTCCACGGCTGCTGGGCGGCACATCTTACTGGACCAGGCCTTTAAGCTGTGGAGTGCCTGGCACTGTGTGCTTGTGGAGTGCTGCATTGGGCTTTTACTGTGCTCACCTGGGCCTTGAGCAACAGTCCAAGGACCAAAGCAGCCAGCTGTCCTGGAGAGCAGTCCACGTCTGCCAAGGCTCCTCGGGAAGTCAGCTCTGGGGTAGCTCCTGGACCTTGGGGTTTCCCGTCTCTAAAGTGAGAGGTACTGAGATGGATTTTACCTTAAACCTTTCATCTGGACTTTCACTTGATGGAAATCAGTGGTGCTTTCCAGAATTTAACAAGTTAGACCCCCTTCAGAAAAAATGGTATGTGCCACTGCCTGACTGGAAGTTTAAATATTTATGGTATTTTACATCTGATTTTTTTAACATAGGACTTTATTATTTTGATCACACAGAGGAGGCCTTCACAGGACAGGGCAGCAAGTTCTGACTGTGGGGAAGAGCCCCTACTTGCCAGTGTTGGGGGTGTTCCACAGGACCACAATGACAGAGTCCTCATGCAGAAACATCTTGGAGATGTAGCAGTTCTTGTTGACTGGCTTGGACTTCTTCTTGCCCTTGCCAGCCCTGGGGACCGTGGTCCACATCTCCTTCACGTTCTCCAGCACCACATTGCAGTGCCTGTCAAAGGTCCTCACACCACCCAGGGGTTTCTTCTTGTTGCATCAGTTGAGCATTTTGTTGGAGTTCTTGACTGATTGTCTGAGCACAGAGAGTGGACCTCTATTAGTAGCATCTGATTTTTAAATTATAGTTTACCATGAATTATTATAAAAAATATTTGGGGTGTTTTTGGGGGGGGGGTTGCTGAAAATTTAACCGAGGGATGCTTTGTCACTGAACTACACCCCCAGTGGTTTTAGGTTGTTTAGTTTGAGTCAGGGTCTTGCTAAGTTGCTGAGACTGGCCTTGAACTTGCTGTCTTCCTGCTTCAGCCTCCTGAGCGGCTTGGATTACAAACACATACCACTGTGCCTGTCTAGAAAATATTTTCAAGATACAGAAAAACACAAAGAAGAAAATTTGCATTACTTAAGAACCTGTTTCATCAGAACCCTTTTTGGCACAGTTGCCCTTGACCATTTTTCCATGCAAAAGAAGTTCTGTGATCCAGACAGGGTGGTGACCGACTTACTGCTAGCTCACCTGCCTCATGCACTGAATTTACCAGGCACGTGTGCCTGCAGCATTGAGACCCGTGTGGGTTTTGTATGCACATACCATCTTAAAGTATTTGGCAGTGTTTGTTCTTTTATTGGTGGACAACAAAAGCTGTAGTAGGACTGGTCATGGTATTACTGGGATGCTGAGGCAGGAAGATTACAAGTTTGAGGCCAAACTAGGCAACTTAACAAGACCCTATCTACAAAAGGGAAGGAGGGGGAGGAACTAGGGATGTAACTCAGTAGTAGGGATGTAACTCAATACCAAAAGGTAGAGTAGGAATGCGGTGGCTATAGGTTTGGAGCCGTGTGCATTGACAAATGTGGGTTAGAACAGTATGGAACTTTTGGGAGAATACTTGTTTTTGTAGCCCAATTACTGTGTACATCTTTTAAATGAGATTGTAATGCATAACTGTTTGTCTCAAGTGGCTTGAATTAATATAGCCAAGTCTATAGAAAAGTGTACAGGAAGGTCTCATCAGGATGTTTTATAAGCCTTCCAGTGAATTGGCTTTATTTACCAGTTTGATCATGAAACAGATGTGGAAGTTAGCTTTGTTTTCTATTCCAGCACAATTTTAAGGTTGGAAACCTTATTGTTGAAGCAGCAAACTGCTCAGTGTTGTATTTTGCCTCACAACCTGAATGCAGTTTTTTTAAAACTCTAATGTCATTGTGTTTTCAGAAGCCCCAAGTTTGACTTTTGGTCCATGGACTCTATGGATGATTCATGGAGCCCCTACCGTGCCTCAGAAGTGTGACTTGGGGGCAGAAGCTGCTCTGGCTTCCATTTTTAAATGTTATTGCAGAGGGATCTGGGCAGCTGTTACAGATGTCTCTTTCTTGTATTTTCTACCTGCAGTCTTCAAACCTGAAGAGCTACGCCAGGCTCTTATGCCAACCCTGGAAGCGCTCTATCGTCAGGACCCAGAGTCCTTACCTTTTCGGCAACCTGTAGATCCCCAGCTCCTAGGAATTCCAGTAAGTTAATACAGTAAAAATATGTTACAGCCGGGTGTGGCCCAGCAGCTCGGGAGGCTGAGGCAGGAGGATGGCGAGTTCAAAGGCAGCCTCAGGAAGGGCAAGGCGCTAAGCAACTCAGTGAGACCCTGTCTAAATAAAGTATACAGGGCTGGGGATATAGCTCAGTTGGTAGAGTGCTTGCCTCCCAAGCACAAGGCCCTGGGTTCAATCCCCAGCACTGCAAAAAAATTAAATAAATAAATAAATAAATAAAGTACACATCAGGACTGGGGATGTGGCTCAGTGGCCAAGTGCCCCTGAGTTCAATCCCCGGTTCAAAAAAAAAAAACATGGGGCAGGGAAGGAAGGCATGCACTGTACTCCTATTCCCCTCACTCTGCCGCACAGCACCCAAGGCTTTGCTTTGTATTTGGGGCTTTGTATAAGCTTTAAAGCACTGGAGGATATGAGCTAATGTGCTGCTCAGTGGGAGAGTGTCCCCTCGCCTGTGTGAGGCCCTGAGTTAATCCCCAGCACTGCAAAACACAGGAATTGGAGGGCATCATGGGGACACAGCAGGTTCTGTTGAACTGTAGTCCTCAGTCTTACCACTTCACTCTGTGTGCTAGGACCCAGTGAAGCTCTAGAAGTACACTTTGATAAATTTATTCACCATTTTAATTCAGTGAATTAAAATCCTCACTTAAAATTTTATTTAAAAATCTTTTATTAAACAATTCCTTTATTTTTTTTTTTTGTTTTCCTTTTAAGTGATTTTATTGCACTTCAAATGTGTATAATTTCAATGCATCATATTGGAGGAACATTAGAGATTATCATTCCATTGCTTATTGGGAAGGAAAGTTGTTCTGGTACTTTTATATTTAAGATAAAGCTTCCAGATAAGGCTGGCATTTAAAATTTGGGGGATCCACTAGACAGAGACCATTTTATTTTTAAGGATTATTTTGACATTGTGAAGAATCCCATGGACCTCTCTACCATCAAGCGGAAGCTGGACACAGGGCAGTATCAGGAGCCCTGGCAATATGTGGATGATGTCTGGCTCATGTTCAATAATGCCTGGCTCTACAACCGCAAGACATCCCGCGTCTATAAGTTTTGCAGTAAGCTTGCAGAGGTCTTTGAGCAAGAAATTGATCCTGTCATGCAGTCCCTTGGATATTGCTGTGGACGAAAGGTACAGTCTTAAGTTTTTTTGGAAAATGAACTTTCCTGGTTAAATCAGCTCAGGGGTGTTATACTAAGGAGACTTAGTGTTCTGACCACATGTGTGCTCAAAGCTCACAAGAGCACCTGGTCTTTTATAGCAAAATTGACTGCCTGGAATGGTGTCATGGTTAGGGTTAGCGTGTTTGTGAGGAAGCCTTGGGTGACACCTTTCTGGCTGCCTGTTGCCCATTTCCTCTGTCTATAATACTTGTCTCAGAGCCAGGTTACACTCATGGTCACATTCAATCCAAAAATGTCTTAAAATAGCTATGAAAATTATTAGAAACTTAATGTACTAACAAATAACTTAATGGCTGCCTCTAACCCTCCAAAATGAACTGCAGCATTTCAGGATGGTAAATGGACTTTATTTTTAGTGTTTTCTCTTTGTCTTTGCAGTATGAGTTTTCCCCACAGACTTTGTGCTGCTATGGGAAGCAGCTGTGTACCATTCCTCGAGATGCAGCCTACTACAGCTATCAGAATAGGTAAGCCTCAATAGTTTCCTGCACTGCAGGGCAGAAGGAAGGGTTAGGGCAGGGTGTGCTCATCTCACTGTAGCCTGCTTTATGTTACTTCTTTCCTGAAGTTCCAAAAAAAAGTTATACAGTCTCAGTGCTTTTTGGTCACTCAGGCTCATGGTCTTCTAATTTTAAATCACACTTGTGTGGTGTAAAGATTAAAATTCAGAGCTATTGGCCACATTAGTTTGGATTAGGTATACTCATTTGTAAGCCACAGTCTTTCTAAAACATAACCCTGAATCTGGGATGTAGCTCAGAAGTAGAGTGTTTGCCTAGCGTGCATGAAGCCTGGTTTGATCCCCAGCACCACACACACACACACACACACACACACACACACACACGAAAATAATAATAATAAAAAACAAAATGTAACTCTGTAAGTAAGAGGCTGAATTTGAGAACAACTCTGATAAAGGTTGAAATACCTTTTTCAAGATATTCAGAGAGCCAGGCGCCATGGTGCATACCTGTAATCCCAGCACTTGGGAGGCTGAGGCAGGAGGATCTTAGGTTCAAAGCCAGCCTCAGCACAGGCAAGGTGCTCAGCAACTCAGTGAGACCCTGTCTCTAAATAAAATACAAAATAGGGCTGGGGATGTGGCTCAGTGGCCTAGTGCCCCTGAGTTCAATCCCTAGTTCCAAAACAAAAAAAAGATATTGAGAGAATAGAAAATCAGTATTTTCCTCTTCTGTGGGCTGTTTGCTTAGGTAATTTGGCCTGGCTGATCTGATGGAAAGACTTTTATTAGTGCTGCTTCCTTTAAAAAAAAAAAATGTCTAAGGGTTTTTATTATCTAATTTAGATTATAAGCATAATAGAAAATGAAGTCTGGCATTTTTTTAATTGAGTCAAGAATGACCCTCCTGTTTAGGATGCTGCTTCAGGGCTTAGAGTAGCAGGCCTGCTTGAAAACTAGTTGCCTTCCTTTTGGAATGTGAAGGTGATTAGAGAATAGATCTCCTGTCTTAAACAGAGGCATTTGTTGATGATTCCCCACACAAATTCAGCTTCCCCAGCTTGGGTTGTGTTGAATGTTAAACTCCTTTGCACGAGTTGCTGTCAGTGGCCGCACAGTGCCATAGCAGGAAGGCTTCACACCTGGAGCAGAAGGCACTCTGCTTGAGTTGGTAGCAGCAACTCCATTTTGTGATCTGGCAGACCGACCTGGAGTTTTGTGCCTGTTCTTTGTCTTAAGGTTTGAGTATTTCATGTGAGTGTTAGAGTATGGTGTTTTGATTATTTTGCTCTTTTAGGGTCAGAGTAATTACATGTGTTCTGATAGCTCAAAAAAGATGAGAGGTATTTGTTACTTGTTTAAAAGTACATACATAGGCCTGAAAAATATGGGATTTTGAGATTTTTCCTCCAGCCTTTTTTTTTTTTAATATGTCCATTTTCAAAATAATAACTCCCATCAAAATTCTTTTATGGGGCAGGGGATACTGAGGATTTAGCCTAGAGGCAATTTACCACTGAGCTACATCCCCAGCCTTTTGTATTTATTTATTTTGAGATTGGGTCTGAGTTGCTTAGGGCCTTGGTAAATTGCGAAGGCTGGCCTTGAACTTGTGATCCTCCTGTTTTGGCCTCCCAAGATGCTGGGATTATAGGCATGCACCACTTCACTCAGCTCAAAATCCTATTTAAAAAAAAAAAAAAAAAAAGCTGGGTGTAGTGGCACACGCCTGTAATCCCAGCGGCTCAGGAGACTGAGGCAGGAGGATGTCAGGTTCAAAGCCAGCCTCAGCAACTTAGCGAGGCCCTGAGCAACTCAGTGAGACCCTTTCTCTAAATAAAATACAAAATAGGTCTGGGGATGTGGCTCAGTGGTTAAGCACCCCTGAGTTAAATCCCTAGTTCCAAAAAAAGAAAAAAGGAAAAAAAAAAAAAAAACTCTTGGTGGGCACAGTAGCACATACCTATATTCCAGCTACTTGGGAGGCTGAAGCAGGAGGATCAATCACAAGTTTGAGGCTAGCCTTAGCAACTTACTGAGACTGTCTCAAAATTCAAAAAGAAAATATGTTTTTTTAAAGGACTGGGAATGTAGCTTGGTGGCAAAACACCCCTGGGTTCAATCTCCATTACCACAGAGAGGAGGGGGTGCTGTTGACAAAAAATACGGTTTGAGAGGCTTCCATGCCTTGCCTGATCCACTGGCTTCCTACGCAATACAAGGGCAACTGTCCTGGGAAGTGCAGCCAGAACAGCTGTCTTGCCAGAACCAGTTTAACACAGAGTTCCATTTCTATCTCAACATACCCTTTATCAATAGAAGCATTTTAAAACAAACTTTAAAATCATACCGCAGCCCATTCGTGATGGCATCCCTACCTAATGACCAGGCATTGTTTCAGAAATTCTGGTTCCACCATTTCCAATTTTAGCCCTGTGGTCCTCAGCACATGTCATGATATATTAAGCTTAAACTTGTCCATGACACAGGAACAATAGCATTTTCCCTGAGAGCCACATGTTAAACTGTACCCTGAGAAATATTGTCTGCTGCCCTGTTACCCAGCACAGTTTTGGTCTGGAAGGAGGAAAAGAGTATTTGCTACTTACCTTTAAGTGGTTGGGGCTGTTACATTGTTGGCTTCACTGTTCCTGGGTCTGTGATACCCTGCCTTTGCTGAGGTTGTACAGATTTTGGCCACAGATGTTAAAAGCAATTAAAGATAAAGTTGATAGGATGAGGGCACACTACTGCCATCTCAGGGAAGGTCATCAATGGAGCACAAACACAGGACTGTCTGGGAAGTTCTGAAATGTCCAATTTTAGAAATTCACTTTTGCTAAATGAAAGATTTTTCTTGAATAGAAATACAAATAAAGTATTTGTGTCCTGCGAATGATTTATTTCAAAAGTTTAGTTATACCTCTGTGCTCTCTGGAATGCTGCACTTGAATAGATTAAAATGTTATCCTAAGAAATCAGTGGCCCAATTCTGGTGAGCATTCTAACTGCTTGCATTTTTGTTCTCAACTTTGACTATTTATGAACACTGTTGTGTTCTTAGGAATAATTGTTTTGTTACCTGTGCTAAAATATTTGGGCACTTAGAACAATGGAAAATTCTGCAGACCATTTAAACAAGTGAAACCCTAATACATAAACTAGTGTGTGATTACATTTTCACTTGTTTCTATGCTTTGAAAATTTAGAAATAACTCATGCTGGGGAAACTTGCAGATTTTCCAGGAATTATCTATAGATAATATGGGGATTATTTATAGATAGATACCCCAGTTACACACTGATACAGTACTTAAAACAATCTGCATTTGAAAACTTATTCCGTGTGATAAACTACCCCTTCAGATCCACTGCAGTCACGGTGTGCTACTGTAGCCACCCCAGGTGTGCATTGTCATATATGAAGGATTTTTCCTTCATAGCTCCGTGTTCATCAAACTGCTTCTTTCACACAGGCAAGATGTCACCTAGGCTGCTTTGCTTGAAGAGTGGACTTCTGAACCTTTATTTCCAGGGAGAATAAAGTTTGCACTAGATAATAGATATGGACAGTCTGACATTAGTATGTTACCCATGGTCAGGGTGGTTTCAGCTCGTTTGATTTGATGGGCAGCCCCTCTCCATTCTGTTCACTGTCTTTATTTCTCTGAAGGGTGATGGATTGAGACCATGGCTGACCCCTGTCCTCTTCCCTTCTTAAACATAAACAGGCTAGATTCTCCCATTTCTTGACAGTGCTTTGGGACAGACATGAGAGTCTGTTAACACTCTGGTCTTCCCGCTTACTGACCTGAGATTCTTGGGTGAACGTGGGTCACACACAGAGGCTTGCTTAGGTTTCCTTGGTGTCTCAGAGGGCTGCCATTCCACCATCCACACTTCATTCTGCCTCAGTTTGCTACATTGAAAAATGACGGGTTCAGGGTTCCTTGTTTCCTAGAGTCGTGGGGCTTGATGCCCTTCTTAAATAAAAGCAAAGATTTTGCCCAGGATTTTGAAGCCATTTGGACTCACTTGTAATTTCATTTCAGACTGTCCAGTGGTGGTCTTCTCACTGGCCCACAGAGCTGCATTTTATATAAGGAGTAGAGTAATTAATTCTGAGTTTTATTTTTAAAAAGGAAATAACTTGCTTGGAGGGAATGTCAGTTTTACGTTTTGTTTTCTTGACACTGAATTGGTCTATAGTTTTTGTATTGTAATTTTTGACAGCAATGACCATGCCCTCCTACATGTGGGAATTGTTACATATAATTTTACATCTCCATAGGAATATTCACGAAATAGTGAATGACCAGAATGTTACTATAGTTCATCCAGAAACATGTGTGTATATATTTAAAAAGTGTTAATCTGTCTGTTGCTAGTCAGAGTTTTCAATCTTGGCAGCATTTATTAATTGAATTGGTTCCGAATAAACTAGTCCCTGCAAGAAACTATTATTAATAAAGTTGTTAATTGCAATGATTCCATCCTGTGCTCATCAATTGAGCAGGGTAAATTGGATAACCTTGAGATGTTGCATGCTCTCAAGTTTCATGCCTTTTGTTTGTTGTGTGTGTCAATTAGTGAAACCCATCAGGCAAATGTTGGGTATGTTTGGCTGAGGTGGGCACTGGGACTTGTGGGGGCCTTTCCTCCTGGCTGTGCCTCCATCTGTAGCTGAGTGAGTGAGGAGCAGCGCCTCACTCTGCACCGGGGTCAGTGTGGAGCCCGGTGTCTTGTCAGTGTTTCTACTACTAATCCTTGTTGGCATCTTGTCGACGTAGTTTTGAGCTCTAAAACTGCATTTTGTTGTGCTGCCATCACTACCTTACACTCATTCTTTTTGCTTGTTGTAATTCTCCTCCTTCAGCTTGTTTATTTTACAGTATTCTTGTGTGCTCATCTTGTTTAAAGCGGCATCTGCCTGCATTTTTGTTGATTTCTCATTCATGTCCTTTCCAAACATTTAGTAGTTTTTATTTTAATTGTTCTTATTTGATAGCTTGAGCCCAGGCTCTATGTTATTATCATCTAAGAAATTGGGGTGATGGATAATTTCTCAAATGCAGATTGTGCTTTAAAGATTAACTCTCTAAATTTGCTTAACTTGGGTTGTCACCAAGTCAGAACAGTCATTCGCCAAGTATTTCAGATTGATGAATGATTGGTCCCAGCACCAAAACTTCAAATCAGAACTTAGAACTGCATTTTAAAACTCTTTAAGATTGTTCATGGATTTATATATATTGTATTGCTTATACAATATATCATTTTTCTCTATATATTCTTATTAATAAATGGCTGGAAAGTCTTTGACCCTGACTGCATTTCTGTTAAATGTTTGTCTAGAATATGGATTTGGTTTCATTTGTATTAGAATACAATAAAGTGAGTGATTAACTTCTGAAAAATAACAGGAACAAATTAAAACCAGTTCTGGGTGCTCAACATTATCACATATTTAAAGAGCTGGCTTAAAACCAGAAATAAAACCTTTGAATTGCTGTCAAGCATAAATTTTCCAAAATAAAGTATTTTCAGTTTAAATTGCTTCTTAAGGCCTTTTGTCAGACTATTTTGCTCCATCTCAAACCCTGGCGTTATATTTGATTTTATGACAAAATTCAGATTCCTAAATTTAGGCTCCATGCAATCCTAATATAAACAACTGGAAAGCATTTGCATCTTGGAGCCCGACAGCCTGTCGTTGTTAGTGATGATGGCCTGTGACGTGTGCAATGAGACCGAATGCTAATCAATGCTTTGCCTTGGCTTTCTGCTCTGTGTTGTCTCGTGTTTGCGTCTTACCTCTGTGTCTGTGCTATTTGTTCCCTTCCCTGTTCTCTAATCCTGCCCTTCCCCACCTGCCCCTGTTCCTTCCATTGTCCTCACTGACCCATCAATCAACCAACAACGCCCCCCCTTCGTCGTGGTGCTCTGCCCTGCTCTGATTGGTGGCTTCGTTGCTTGGGTGGCTGTGTGTTATGATGGACCAGTTCACCCAAGTATGGCCTTCTTGCTGACAGGTATCATTTCTGTGAGAAGTGTTTCACAGAGATCCAGGGCGAGAATGTGACCCTGGGTGACGACCCTTCACAGCCCCAGACGTAAGTACCATTTTCTCATATTTTCCTCTTGCCTGTGATTTAAAGAGAAGTCAGAGTGTGCCATTTTGATTTTTAATGTAGTGTATTTTTTTTTCATGTTAACTGTGCCTGCATTTAATTGTAAGTGTATGTATAGACATTTACACTTAAAGATATAGGTGTCTTAGCCATGAACAGTAGTGCCACCTGTACCTTCTTTCTCCATTCAAGGCAAGGGTACTGCAGCCTCCCACTGTACTTTGGTGGTCTCTTGACCTTTCATACATCTCTTCTTGTAGAGAAAATTGCTTGAGCCAGGCACAGTGGTACACACCTGTAGTTGATTTGTTCAGGAGGCTAAGTTGGGAGAATCACTTGAGCTCATGAGTTTGAGACCAGCCTGGATAACATAGCAAGACCCTATGTCAAAAAAAAAGAGAAGCCAAACTCCATGGCACACACCTATAATCCCAGCAACTCAGAAGGCTGAGAAGGAAGATTGCAAATTCAAGACCAGCCTCAGCAGCTTTTCTCAAAAAATAAAAAGGACTAGGATAAAGCTCAGTGCCAAAACGCCCCGGGATCAATCCCCAGTACAAAAAGAAGAAGAAGAAATTGATTTTCCCTCATAATTGTCAAGGTCCATTTTTGGAAATTTAAGTTTCCAGTTATGCCTAAGAAATCAGCTAGCCTTATTTGCAGTAGCAAAAAGTAAGTTTTGAAGGCATACCCCATCTTTTACCTTGGAGTTTATCTTCCCCTTAAACTTAACTTCATTACTTTACGTTACTGAGCTAATGCAGATTAGCAAGAGGAAAGTGCTCTTCATCCCCATTTTCTGGCCCAACGTGTAAATGTGTCCCTTCCCTGTTAATGGTTTGTTGACTAGCTCCAACGTGGACAGGTATGAGTTTTCTGATTCATTCCTTTGCTGAGTTCACTTTTTCCTCCCCAATGCTTTGAATGGTAGAATAGCCAAAAATGGCAAGAAAAAAGGAAGCCACGAATGGATAATTAATATCATTTGTGCTTGAAATGCCAAAAAGCCTGCCAGTGCTTTATAGCTCCCTCTCCTCCAGTCCTCTGTGCTTCTGGCCATGTTGGAAACCTGGCTGCAGAGGGGCTGTGTACCATAAGCTAAAGGCTCCGCTGCAGAGGCTGCTTACAGTGGTGCAGATTCTTAGTCTCCCAGACGTGGTTTGCCATTATTTACACACACAGCAAACCCAGCCACTCAGACCACACATAGACCCAAACAACTGCAGTCCTACTACTGAATTTATTTTTACTTCCCTTGCCGTGTTATTTTTTTGGTCTAATTGCATGATTAACAATTGGGTTGGAGAGTGAGGGGTGGGGGAAAGGTTGATGAGTGAGTTCCAAGGTACAGTTAGATAGGAGTAAGGCACTCTGCAGTGTTAATGCATGGTATGGCGACTCTTGGATAACAGTGACATACTATACATTTAAAAAAACTAAAATTTTTTTTTTTTTTTTTTTTAGTACCAGGGAATTAAACTCAGGACCACTGAGCCACATCCCCAGCCCTATATTGTATTTTATTTAAAGACAGGGTCTCACTGAGTTGCTTAGCACCTCACTTCTGCTGAGGCTGACTTTGAGCTCTCGATCCTCCTGTCCCAGCCTCCCAAGCCCCTGGGATTAAAGGCATGCACCACTGTGCACTTCATTAAAACTAAAAAGATTTATTGGAAGTTTTCCACACAAAGAAATGGTAAATGTTTGTGAAGGTAAATATGTTTAACCTGATTTAAACATTACTCAGTGTATATATGTATCAAACATTACATGGGATAGTGGTGCACATCTGTAATCCTAGCTAGTTGGGAGACTGAGGCAGGAGACTCACAAGCTGGAAGCCAGCCTCTCTAAGTAAAATAAATTAGAAAGGGCTGGGGATATAACTCAGGGCTTGCCTAGCATGTGCACTGCCCTGGGTGCCCTGTTAATATATACAACTTCTATGTTTTT
Source organism: Glaucomys volans (assembly GCA_020662805.1). Taxonomy (NCBI): domain Eukaryota; kingdom Metazoa; phylum Chordata; class Mammalia; order Rodentia; family Sciuridae; genus Glaucomys; species Glaucomys volans. The sequence continues at coordinate 317,230 of JAJEJO010004930.1, forward strand.
GCCTTTAACTCTTAAGTTTTTATGTATCAGCTAAAAAATAACCAGCAGAAAACAATAATTGGATTGTATAATTCTGTGAATCAGAAGTAATCTACATATACACTGATATAGTAGCAGGACAGTAGAAACTCAGGTGCATACCTCTTTCAAAGGGAAGGCATCCCCACACAGACACTGACCTTGTCACAGTTCATCTGGTTTCACTGTCAATCCAATTCAGTAACCATTCACTATGCAAATTTCATTGAAAATAAACAGATATGAATCTTAACACAGTTTTGCCATAATATATTAACAAGTCTTAATTAAATCTTGTAGTAAAGCTGATGGTACTTGGAAGGAAATATTCCAAAAAAGAAAATACATGGAAAGTAAATGGTAGTGGGGTATGTGGGAAAATAAAGGGTACTACTTCCTGTGGGAGTTTCATCCCCTCATTGTGTCTACTTGAGATTTCAGTTGACCATCACTCATCAGTATTTGAAGAGACCCAGTAGTACTCCACAGAGAAATGTTCATTGATCACATTTTTCGTTCTTTTTTTTTCCCCCCCAAGGACGATTTCCAAGGATCAGTTTGAAAAGAAGAAAAATGATACCTTAGACCCTGAACCGTGAGTATATAGGGTTTTTTTTTTTTTTTTTTTTTTTTTTTTTTTTTTTTCTGATTTCAGATCAGGAAAGTTACCCTTTATGATAAGGTTGTTGTGGGAGAAAACATTAAAGATACATTGCCCCAAATAGGATTTTTGTGTGAAGTTTTCTTTTAGAAATAAATTATTTTTAAACTCATACAAAATAGATATGCCTCTATTGCATATTCTCCAATTATTGAATTTTAACTATGATAAGATTAGATGGTTGGTTCCATTGAACCCTTTAATAATTTCATTGTGTGTGTCTTAAAGAAACCTACTGGCAGTGTGTTATATGCCTTTAATCCTAGGTGCTAGAGAGGCTGAGACGGGAGGATTTCAAGTTCAAGGCCAGCCATGGCAACTTAGCATTTTAAATTTTTTAAAAAGGACTCAGGGTGTAGCTTAGTGGTAAAAGCACTCTGGATTCAATCCCCAATATGGGGGGGGGGGGGAAGCAAAGAAGAAAAAAGAAAACATTCAATATGATTCTTTAGAGACCTCAGTCAGGACTGCTTGGTGGGGAAGTTTTCAGAAAGAAAACCTCTTAGAAACCGCTTCCTAAAAATAAATGAGTGGGGCATGGTAGCACATGCCTATAATCCCAGTGGGTCTGGAGGCTGAGATAGGAGGATTCCAAGTTCAAGGACAGCCTTAGCAACTTAACAAGGCCTTAAGCAAGTTAGCGAGACTTTGTCTCAAAATAAAAAAGGCTGAAGATATAGCTCAGTGTTTAAGCACCCCTAGGTTAAAGCCCCATAACCTCATAAATAAATATGTGAAGCCGAGTGTGTGTTCTTACCACTGTCTTTGATAATGAGGATGTTATATCTGCAAAATTTGCTTTATAACAGCTTCTAAAGAGACTTCTTAGTTTCTTTTACAGTAGCTGTTCCCAGGTAGTCAGAATTGAATCCTGAGGGGGCAGTCTAGGGACTTATAATACCCAGTTTTCTGTCCCTAAGGTGGACAGTGTCTGGGCTGCTTGGTGAGTACAGTCTCCAGGCACATTGGTTCTCTGGAAAGTGTGAACTAAGACACATCCAAGGCTTAGAAACAGGTTCTGCCCTCCCTTGACCTCCTAGGAGCTCAGTTACTATGGTGAAAGACAGATTTCCCACCCAGGCTGCATTTGGAAATACAGGGCTAGAGATGTAACTCAGTGCAAAGTGCCCCTGGGTTCAATCCCTCTTATCACCAAATAAATAAATAAAACCCAGATTGGTAGCCATGGTGAAATGCTGGCGCCTATGGAGACTTCCCTTGAACACCTTCTAATGCCTTTCATGACAACTGACTGGGCGGTGGTTTCTGATTCTCTACCCCCTTTTCATATTATGACCTTCCCTGCATAGTTTTTTAGTTTCCTTACAATTTGCATTCACTTTTCAATTTCAAATATATTCACATGCTAGGGGCCAGGCAGTGGACTGTGTGAATGAAAAGAGGGGCTCCTCCTTTCAGCCGTTCATAGTCCAGTGGCAGAGAATCATAGTATAGGCAGCAGGAAGCAAGAAGAGTGGTCCCAGAGGTGAGGGGCTCCGTCTGGCAGAGTGGCACCACAACAGTTGGGGTCCTCTTCCTGGAAAAGATGGCAGTCATATGGAAGCAGGTGCTAGGGGGAGGGGCAGAACATTCTAGACACAAAGGAACCAAAGAACACAGGATGCCAGCACAACTGCGGGTCACCTAGAGTGGTTGGTTGGGGGTGAAAACCCATCCCCATGGGATGCAGAGGCAGAGGTCCTTGTGGAAGGACCATTTACATGGTTTTGACATTCATACTTCATGCCATATGGCTGGGGAGGTTTTGAAGAGAAGTATTGGTTTCTGGTATAGAAAGATCACCTGGATCTGGGAGGTGAATTGACCAGAAAGGACTTCGATCTCTAGTAGGGGAACTCATTAGGAGACTTCACGTGCTACTCAGGCAACAAATCAAGCCCCGAACTAAAGCAGGAAGTGTTGCAGGTGGGAGAGGCCACGCTGTGGGACCAAAACCAGGCAGTCCTGGGTAGTAATGGGGGGCGGAATTCAACAATGATGTCTTAAAGTCAGGAGCACGTGGAATTTTTTCAGTAGTTCCTTTCCTGATGTGGGAGGGAGAGTCTAGAGTGGAGTGTCTTTGATCGAGATGAGCCAGTCATTGAGGGAATTACTGCTGCCCGCCTTGCACCTCAGTGTGGAGCCAGGCTCCAATTATGGAGACTGCAGACAGAGCTGGCCTCAGTAATGCCACACTGGAGGAAAGCAGTGAAGGCCCAGAATGGTCACCATGTGGCGTGGGAGCCTTCAGCAGTGTCACAGTAGTGGTGCTGCACACAGCATTGCATTTGTGACCTTTTTCCCCCTGAAAGAATGGGGCAGAGAGGCAGGGTTAGACTAGATCATGGGGCTGAATACTTACACAGCACACTCAGTGGCAGAATGAAGGGCAGGGGCCTAACATTCATGGGCAAGAGCATGGGTCATATTCCAGAAGAGCCTGAGATAGTTTCTGCTGCCCTAAGATCTCCAGGGTGGCTCAGAGAGTGACCTGAAAATCTGAAGTTTTGCCCTCCCAGCATTTTGGTTTGGAGGTCTCCTGAGGATGCAGCTCCTGGAGATGATGGAGCCCAGTTCTGATGGCAGTGGCTGCACAAAGCATTGTGGGGAAGGAGGAATGTGTGGGCCAGCCTTCTGCCATGCCAGTGTGTACTCAAAAGAAGCTTGTCCATTCACCAGACTTGGTACATTCTGCCTCCTGTGCCTCAGGCTCAGCCTACTGCTCTCACCTGTCCACTTTCTTGTTTATAGCCCCAAAATTCTCAAGAGCACATGTTCATAACACTGAAAATACTGTTCTCTATTTCCTGCATCAGTTTAAATGTGTGTAAAATCACCTAGAAAAAGCATCAGTCTTGAAAATGCGTACTAATGTCATCATGTCTGGCCTGTGAAATATGCCTTTATCATAGTAACTTAAAAATAAAATTTTATTTTTACAAAGGGAGATTGGGAGAAAAGAGGAATGAAGCACTGTTCAAAGAAAGGCGCACAATCTGTTTCTTCCTGTAGAAAATATCACATAGAGGGTAACCTGCTATCAGATCCCCTCTTGCCTCTGTAAGAATGCTTGGATAAATCCTACTCCTTTCACTCTTGGAAAAAAAAAGAAAGAAAATATGACATAGATGCGTTTATAAAAGACTGCTGGATCGGTCAACAAATGCACCAGTGGCAGGTGTTCAAAGTGACCTAGAGAGGGCATGGATGCATACATGGGGTCCTGCCCGAGGCCATTGCTATGTGGTTTGGTGTGACTATGTTGTTTGTTTGTCTCCCAGTTTCGTTGATTGTAAGGAGTGTGGCCGCAAGATGCATCAAATTTGTGTCCTGCACTATGACATCATTTGGCCTTCAGGGTGAGTATTTCCTGTGATCTGGGGAAGGGAGGGCAGTTCTGCATGGAGCTGGTGGGAAGGCAGCCTAGTGTTCATTGTGGTCAGCAAGAGTTCACTAAGGGAGATGGCAGTTGGTTCTAAATTTAAGTCTTAAGTGTTTGCCTGCTTTTGGAATTGTAGAATCAAAGCTGTCTGCCTCTTTACTCTTTCACAATCACGATTTAAAATACCAACAAAGAATTTTGAGGCTACATTTCTTTGGTTCAGCAACATGTACTGTTGATGTGATCTGATCACACCATTATTTGTTTTGCAGCTTTGTGTGTGACAACTGCTTGAAGAAAACTGGCAGACCTCGGAAAGAAAACAAATTCAGCGCTAAGCGTAAGTTTGTTGGAGATTTCTCTCCTGGGCTGTATAGAGTAGAGCTTGTGTGGATTCCCCTCGTCTTCCTTTGGTGCCTCAACACATGGTTTTAGAGATGAGTTGTCATTTGGCTTGATCCATACATGAAAGCTAGCTTTTATGACCAGGCCATGTTTTCAACAAAAGTTTAGGAAGCTGAGACAGTACATTTTGTAAATTCTGAGAGATTTGTTGGCAGATCCTCCTCCAGAAGCTTACAGCTACAGTGGACGTGCTGTGACTAGTATTCTGAGTTCCTGCTCCTGGGGAAGGGAAGGGCTGCTGTCGGTCTGACCTGGAAGTTGCCTCCTGAGGGGCACCCCTTGCTCGGCAGCAGTGTGAGAACTTGTGAGTTCCTTCAAGGGCTTCAGCAGGGACAGGCAGTTGGCTCTTAAGTTCCTTTGTACTCAAGAAATGTACAAGTTCCTTTGTATATTTCAATCTATCAGATGATTCTCAGCCACTCGGGGATGCTGAGTACAGAGGCTCGAGCCCGATCTCACAGCCCGTGTGAAGTGTAGAAGTTCAGTGTAGGGTTAGTGTAAAATAGATCTTCAAACCATTTTCCCCTCGTTTTTATAACTTTACAAGTTTTTATTGTTCCATGTTCTTCTTCCTTTCTTCCTACCAACCCACCTACCTACCTACTTACACTACCTACAAGGGAAACTGAGCCACATCCCCAGCCCGTCAGCTCTTTTTATTTTTTATTTTGAGACAGTTTCACTTGGTTGCTTACAGCTTTGCTAAATTGCTGAGGCTGGCTTCAAACCTGCAGTCCTCCTGCCTCAGTACAAGCTGCTGGGAGTACAGGCATGTGCCACCACCCCTGGCTGTTTTTTTTTTTTTTTTTTTTTTAACTTATATATAACTTATATACCCAAAATGCAGCATTATTGATAGGCTTATTGCAGAACAATGAAACAGTCTAAATTTTCCAGATACTACTTCTCCTTAGCAAAAATCTTCTAAGATCCCAAATAGGTTTTACTGTTTACATTTCTCGCTAATGCAAAAAATATTGAAAAGTCGGTAAAGAAGAGAGCTTCTTTAAAATTTCATCATCTAGGGACTTGAGGATAGTTCAGTAGTAGAGTGCACATTTAGTATGTGTGAGGCCCTGGGTTTAATCCCCAGCACTCACAGACAGGACAACACACAAAAAAATTCATCACCCGTTAGTAATCACCGTGTACATTTCACTGTCTGGTCCTAATCTGTCTTCGCTTGTCCAATTTCCCTGTATTATGACTACTATTTTACCTCTGGTAGCTCCTGTCACGGTGGACACATGGGGACTGTCCCTGGGGTGGAGAGGGAAGGGGAGAAGCCACCCAGTGTAAGCTTCATCATGGAGGTGGTAGACTGGGGTTGGAGTGGGGTCCTGACCTGGTGCCTGTCTTGCCTCCCTCTAGGTGATTGAAGCACTCATAGAACAACAAGCATTTCTTGAATGATGCTTGACTAGTGGGCCCCAGAATGTTGTGTGTCCTGTTTTAGATTTTGGTGTGCTGGGCTGCAGTAGAGCTGGCAGGCCTAATCACTAAGCACACCATTCCTATCTGGAGGGTGTGCTGTATTTCCATTTGCTGTTGAGAGTTCCCCAGGTGTGATTCCAGGGCAGGAGGCAGCCTACTATTGACATCCATGGGCCAGAGCAGGGCTTGTCACGCAGGCTGTAGCCTCCCAGCACCTGGTGTAGGAGGCAAGGTGGTTGCAGCCTAGCTCCTTCTTAGATCTGGCTCCTTCCACCCTCTCCTCACAGACCTTGTCATATTCAGGCCATCTCTCTGATTTTTTGCCCTATAGAAAAGATTGGAAACATCGGGGCAGGTAAACACTCTGAGACCTCATAGTCTACTTTCTCTCATAAGCACACATCTCAAATAAGACATTAACCTGGAGAGCCTCAGATGGTGCTGGGAGGAGGAGTGGGTGCTGTGGTCCCGGTGGCTCTCTGAGCCTCTCAACTCTTCCTTCTGGGCTCCTAGGACTGCAGACCACAAGATTGGGAAACCACTTGGAAGATCGAGTGAACAAGTTTTTGCGGCGCCAGAATCACCCTGAAGCCGGGGAGGTTTTTGTCAGAGTAGTGGCCAGCTCAGACAAGACTGTGGAGGTCAAGCCTGGGATGAAGTCACGGTTTGTGTGCTCACTTTCTAAAACTCTGCAGACGCAGTCCCCAACTCTGCTTGGCCAGACTTCCCTCTGTGGAAGGGCACAATTCCCTGGTTGAGGAAGCAGGGTCATGAAGAACTGGCTTACAGCCCTGAGGTGGTCAGGCAAGGGGAGTGCTCTGGCCAGCCCCAGAGGTGGCTGGACCTTCACTCTGCTGCGCTGCCCAGGCTAGCGCAGGAGTGCCTCACAAACAAGGGCGTTTCCAAACACCAGGTTTGACTTTCTCTCCAGGTTTGTGGATTCTGGAGAAATGTCTGAATCTTTCCCCTATCGAACCAAAGCACTCTTTGCTTTCGAGGAGATCGACGGAGTGGATGTGTGCTTTTTCGGAATGCACGTCCAGGAGTATGGCTCTGATTGTCCCCCGCCAAACACAAGGTAGCCTTCCATCTTCTTTCTAAAGAAGTGTGTCATTCACATGGTGTGTACATACAGACCAAGCTCAAGTGTCTTAGAGAGTGTGTGTGCTTCAGTACTAGATTTACATAAATCAGGCCACAAGTAACTAACCAAACCAGTTAGTTTTGTTTTCCTCTAAACTAGTGGGAAACCAAGGGTCTTGATGACCATGGCATGTGTCTGGGTTGGTTGTGAGCGCATGTGGGACTTGGTCTTGCTGTCCTCTCCATCCTATCTGGGCATGGGGGCAGCAAGACGCACCTGTTCAAGTGAAGTGCCTCTGCTCAGAGTTGGTACAGGTTTAGTCAAGAATGGAGGTGAGAGGGACCTGCAAGTGGCTGCTTCCAGTTTGCCCTAGTCCTTTCTTGGCTCTGCCTGGGTAGGGGTGCCATCCTTTCTTTTGTCAACAGAAAATAATAACTGTTTCCTTGGTTGGCAACAGGGTCTGTGGTAGGAGTTTTATTCCATCCTGTTTGGTGGCCAGTATAACTACTATCAAAACAACATCACCAGGAGTAGTGGTGTGCACCTGTAATCCCACTGACTGTGGAGTCTGAGGCAGGAGGATCTCAAGTTAGAGGCCAGCGTGGGCAACTTAGACTAGCTCCAGATTTTTTAAAAAGAGCTAGGGATGTAGCCCAGTGGTAGGGCATTTGCCTAGCATGCACAAGCCCCTGATGTACATTCCCAGTCCTGAAAAACAAAACAAAACAAAGCATTTATGAAAATGTTTTTGGATGCTGGTGTTGGTTGGAGATCCTGAATTTAAAATGTACCCCTGCAGGCGTGTTTACATATCTTATCTGGACAGTATTCATTTTTTCCGGCCGCGATGCCTCCGGACAGCTGTTTACCATGAGATCCTTATTGGATACCTAGAATATGTGAAGAAATTGGGGTAAGTACTAAATTATTCCGAACCAATAAAAGAATTTTTTTCTGCATGTTTACCCTATGCAACAATGAGTTTTTTCACTTAAAATTTTTTGAGTTTTTATTTCTAATATACTCCAATCAATTCAGAAGTCTTCTAAACCTCCTTTAAAATGCGCTTAGACCCATGTACAGATGACTTCAGGCAGGGAAAGTTCAAGCTTTTTGCCTGCTTTTCATTCTTTCCCCTTAATCGAGACATGATTTATATATCACAAAATCTGCTTATTCAGGTTTACAAGTCAGTGGTTTTTGGTGAATTTACATCCAGCAACCATCATCATAAATCAGTTTCGAATGTTCCAACCCCTCTAAGAGATCCCTGTGCACCTTTCTGTTAATCCCTGTCCCAGCTCTGCCCCAGGCAACCACTAATCTACTTCCTGTCTCTGTAAGTTTGTGTTTTCTGGATATTGCATAGGAATGGTATCCTGCAGTACAGCATCTCTTGTTTCTGACTTCTTTCTCTAGTACTTTGACTTTTGTATTCCAGATCTACCACATTCCTTCCCCAAACTTGAAAAAGTTACAGATATTTGATCAAAATGTCTTAAACAGAATGAATATGATTTGACATTAACCCATTAGAAATACTCAACTGAGTTGCCTTTCCAGTGTGCACAGGAGGACGTAGATAGAAAGATTGGTGCACACTGGATACACCTCCTTTGCTGTGCCTTGACTGCTGTCATGGTCCAGGCTCTGTGATGAAGTGATCAGAGTCATGACTGGCCCCATCCTGTGAACATCTCTGAGGGCAGAGGGTTTCAGGGCCATGTCCAGGCTTATATTCACCAGTGATTAAGATCTTCTTCACCTGTCCACCCCACCCCCAGGACATTGGCCTAGTACCTAGGTCTCTTACAGGTTCTACCCTAAGCATTATGGTAATTTCTTTGTTTTCTACTTTCTTTGTAATTATTTCTGTCTTTGTTTTGGTTCCTGATCCTCAGCTGTGACTCCTTAAAGACAGGGCCTATTATGTTGATGCTTGTGTCCTGCAGGTATGTAACAGGACACATCTGGGCCTGTCCCCCAAGTGAAGGTGATGACTACATCTTCCATTGCCACCCCCCTGATCAAAAAATCCCAAAACCAAAACGACTGCAGGAGTGGTACAAGAAGATGCTGGACAAGGCGTTTGCAGAGCGCATTATTCACGACTACAAAGTAGGTACCAGTGGCTTTGTGCTTCTCATAGCTGATTGAAATATATTTGTATGTTTTCCTTTTGTTCTCACATGCTTTATAATTATGTTCACTTAGGAAGATTAGAAAACAGGACCAGGAAACTAAAAATAAACAGAAGAAAAAGTTTTAAAAAAGAAAATGGGACCAGAGATACAGCTTTGTGGTAGAGCACTTGCCTAGCATGCACAGGCTCTGGGTTCCATTCCCAGTACCACGAAAAAATAAATAAAAATTAAGAAACGAAGTCAGGCACAGTGACTCACACCTGTAATCCTAGTGAGTTGGGAGATTGAGGCCACATGTTCAGGGCCAGCCTTGGCGGCTTAGTGAGACCCTGTCTCAAAATAAAATAAAATGGGCTAAGGATTTAGCTCAGTAGTAGAACACCCTGGGTTCAAACCCCAGCACCACAGACACACATAAAAACATTAGAGAGCAAAAACATGGCAGTGTAGAACAAAAACACAGAGCTGTATACAGTGGATCTCAGCAGGGCAGTGGCTGGTGTACCTGGTTTCCAAAGGCCTGAGGGCTGTCCTCTCACTGCTATGCTTTGCTGTCTCCCAGGACATCTTCAAACAAGCAACTGAAGACAGGCTCACAAGTGCCAAGGAGTTGCCCTATTTTGAAGGAGATTTCTGGCCCAATGTGTTGGAAGAGAGCATTAAGGAACTGGAACAAGAAGAAGAAGAGAGGAAGAAGGAAGAGAGCACAGCAGCTAGCGAGACCCCTGAGGTGCAGGTCCTCCCCAAGCCCCCACTAGAGCCCTAGCGGGCCCCAGGCATGCTACCTGGCAGGCTGGGAAGTACACATTTGCAGTTGTGTTCTTTCTGTGGTGATGTCTTGAACTCACGGGCTCCGGGTGGCAATGCTTAAAGTAGGGGGCCTGTCTGTGGTCTTTGCACAAAGGATGCTCCCTGCGGGGCATGGGAGTGAGACCCAGAGAGGAGAAAGGAAGGCGTCCTGTTGGGAAGCCAGGGAGGCAGGCAGAGGAGCGCAGAAGTTACTTAACCAGGAGACCCTTGGTCATCAGGCTTTACTCCTGCAGTTTGTGGCAGCTCTTCCTTTGGTGCCTTCCTGTGCTCAGCCTGTTCACTGATTATTGTCCCTCTGTCCAGGCACTGTGGCACAAACTAAGCAGGATTCCATCCCTGCCCCAGAGTGTGTTCTGGGAGACACGGGAGGGGCCTGGGCAGCTGCATGGCTCCTGCAGTGGTGAGGGAGCTCTAAGAAGGAGTGAAGGTAGGAGGCTGGGGTAGGAGGTCTGGGAGGCTGTTGGACAGGTGACATGGGAGCTCAGACTCTCCCAACCACACAAGATGCATTGGAAGAGCCTGACAGACAGTGAAGGAAACATGCTGGGTTGGGGGTCACAAAACTATTAGAGCACTTGTCTAGCATGTATGAGGCCCTGGGTTCCATCCCCAGCACTGCAGGAGAAAATAAATAAAATATATACATACGTACATACACACATACATATGTATGTATATGTATGTATATAAAGAGAGAGAGAGATAATGGTGTATAGATTCAGTGGTAGCTATGGATGCAGTGCCAGTGTGTGATGAATTTTGAGGGCAGTGCAGAACTTGGGACATGTGAAGAGAAGCCACAAACTGAGGAATCTCTTATGTGGGGCCCAAGCCTCCATGTCACATTGCTGCCATTGCCTGTGGTATAGGAGAAACTGAGAACTGACTGTGGACATACTGCTGTTGAAATGTCTGGAAATGCCCCAGGGGAGGTGGATGAGAGGGGCTCCAGCAGGGCCCATCAGTGTGCAGGCCTCTGAAGACCCAGGTTGCACCATGCATGCTCACTGCACATGTGATCAGTTGCGCGGTTGCTTTGTGCCCTGTGTGATGTGGTTGTGCTGTTGGACTGCCAGCCCTCAGCCTCTGCAGAACAGAGTGTTGACCAGGAGACACACAGGCTTCTGCCCTGGTGGTTCCCAAGAACTCTAAGACTTATCATTTTCTGACTTACTGACACTGGATTGACAGAGACTGACCCTTGTCTGGAGTATTGGCTGGTTCTCACCAGGGTTTGGTGACTTGGTTCTTAGAAGTCCCATCACCTTAGGGTGAAGCCTGCACTTGGGCTGGCCTTGGAAGGACTGGCAGGTTTCAGAGCTCAGTGCAGGAGAAACCCAGGTGACGATATGAATTTTGAGGGCCTTGTGCAGACCAGACTGGTCCTTTGGTGCAATTCAGAACCATGTCCAGGCTCATAAAGACTAGGTAGGATTATTTCAGAAAGAGGAACCAACTTTGGGAGGCTCTGGTGCCTGGTTAGAATCAGAGTCCTGACTACTGAGCTCTTGCAGGACAGCCCTGCTGCCATGTACTAGGCTCTGAGGGAGATTGCAGGCCAAGCTCTGTCCCAGCCAGAGAAGCATCTGGCTGTCCAGAGCATGGAGGCAGAGAGGGGAAGGCCTTATGCCTGGGCCAGCCTTGGCCATGTACCAGGGATGCACACATGGTAGGGAGGGCAAGGTGCCACAGATGCTGAAGAGAAGACTTGCTGTTTTTTCTGTGGGCAGATGAGACATGGTGTCAAGGACTTGCCTTCCTCAGGGACATCTAGGACCTCATGGTGGGGTTAATTTCATTTATGACCAACACTCACGGCAGGATGCTGCTTTGCTCTTAAAATATGTTTTGAGGCTGGGTGCAGTGGTGTACACCTCAAATCCTAGCAACTCCAGAGGCTGGGGCAAGAGAATCAAAGTCCATAAGCAGCCTTGCAAGTTGAAGGCCAACCTCAGCAAATTAGTGAGACCCTGAGGAATTAGTGAGACCCTGTCTCAAAATAAGAGCTGGGGATGTAGCTCAGTAGTTAACATACTCTGGGTTCAATCCCCTCCCTCCCATCCCCCACAAAATAAAGGTCCTCTGCTGAGGATGTAGCTCAGTGATAGAGTCTGTGGGCCTTGCATGGGACTTGGAGGAGATTCAAACTCCTATCAGTGTGGCTTCTCCCCCTCTTCACACCCTTCCTGGGTTTTGTGTTGAAGACTCACTTGCTATGACTATTTGGAGCCCTTTTGCAGACACTGAAAAGGCTGGGGAGTGCAGGCTGGGACATAACACTGCTGTGGAACAGTGGGAAGCAGTGGGAAATGTTCCCTCCTCCGTTGGTTAGATTTTGAACTGGCTTTCTGGATCCACTTTCCCTTGAGAGGTGATGTGGCGCTACAGCTGACTTGGCCATGCCTGACAGCACAGGTCCTGCTCCCATCCTCACCACCTTTCCTCTGAAGACTGGCTCTGCCCAGTGTTCCCTTCTTACGCTGGGTTTCCTGAAGCCCCATGGCCTGAGAGTTGAGTGTCAGTACAAAGTGTGGGAGAGGAAGCTGGTCTGTCTGACAACTTTTTCTGTGGTTGCAGGGCAGTCAGGGTGACAGCAAGAATGCCAAGAAAAAGAACAACAAGAAGACCAACAAGAACAAAAGCAGCATTAGCCGCGCCAACAAGAAGAAGCCCAGCATGCCCAATGTGTCCAACGACCTGTCCCAGAAGCTCTATGCTACTATGGAGAAGCATAAAGAGGTAGTGGCACAGACTGGGTGGGAGGTACTGGTGATGCTCAGGGTCCAAGAGAAGCAGCAGCTCTGCCTCTAGCCAGGAGATGGAGAAGGCGCAAGGCCGGCTGTCTCCAGGTACCCCGTGGAGGGCTGCAGTGGAAGGGAGGAGGGCTACTCCTACAGAGCAGAAATGGCTAGTTTGGTAATACTGTGCAACTCGTCACCAATTCTGTTCTATCCCATGAAGCTGGTGCCCTCAAGCAGGCACTGGGCTCTGCCGCCCGTCTGTTCTGCAGGCAGAGGGGAGGCTAATGCAGCTGCTCTCTGCAGGTCTTCTTTGTGATTCACCTGCATGCCGGGCCTGTCATCAACACTCTGCCCCCCATCGTGGACCCTGACCCCCTGCTCAGCTGTGACCTCATGGATGGGCGTGATGCCTTCCTCACCCTGGCCAGAGACAAGCACTGGGAGTTCTCCTCCTTACGCCGCTCCAAGTGGTCCACGCTGTGCATGCTGGTGGAGCTGCACACCCAGGGCCAGGACCGCTTCGTCTACACCTGCAATGAGTGCAAACACCATGTGGAGACCCGCTGGCACTGTACTGTGTGCGAGGTAGGCCCCACCACTCCCTTCCCTTCAAGGAGCTAGCATGGGGTTCCAGCTGAACGCACACAGACGCCACTGTTGGTATCTTTGCGTGGTTGTGTTTCTTCTGCCCGTTCCAGAATGAGGAGCCGGTTGGGAGGCAGAAGGCTTTGCTGTCTTCTTCCCTGTTTCATTGGCTCCTACTCTATGTCTCGCACAGCTGCAGCACCCCCAGGGCTATGGTTTGGGTTGGGCAGGTGTGGAGGGGCACTGGAGTACTTTGATCCTATGGTAATTCTGATCTGTTTACCTCCTTGTGAGTCCAGCTCTATTCTTGCTAAGAAATCAGGGATGCCCTCTGCCCTGCTTGCACCTTGGGTCTGCGTCTTGAGCCCCTCCTCTCATGATGGACTCCATGGACAGGCTCACTGGCTGCCCTTTGGTGGGCTGGTGGGTCAGGCTGTGCTGGGCCCTCTGGTTCCCTTTTTATAGAGTCACTGATCCCAGCTTCCTACCCTTCTCCTCCCAGGATGGTCCAGTCACTGCCATGTGGACAGCTTGCTTGGCAGGGCTGGGGCTACCTATGTGCATGCCTGGCCGCCTTTTGCCCACCTCTGAGTCCTGCTCTTTCCCAACCTCCTCCACCCTCCTCATCCTCTATTTTCCTGATTCCGGGGCTTTCATGTTCTTCCTGTGAGCAGTTTTCAGACCCATCCTGGGGCTATATTCTTCAGATTTAGTGCTTTATTCTCTGTTTTCAGGTGCATGCAGTTTTCAGTCACTTGGGCTTCTGTGTTGGGGAAGGACCACTTGGCACCCTATGGCTACCTCATGTTTTCCTGGGAAAGAGGTCCCATTGGTCTCTGATAAAACATGGAGGAAATGGTTGCAGCATTCCTCATTCTTTTACTGTAGGCCTTCACAGTACGGGTCTGGGAGTCGGAGGGAGGCAGCAGGACCTAATACTTTTCCCACAGCAGAGAAGCAAGACAGAGTGGGCAGGTGTCCACTGCCTGGGAGCCTCACGCAGACACTAGCATGAGTAGCCTAGACCCAGCTGTGGGGAGGGACAGCCAGAATGTCTGGTATGCTGGGCCCTGTGTTGATGCCAGCCTGTTTCCTTTCCTTGTCTGCAGGACTATGATCTTTGCATCAACTGCTACAACACAAAGAGCCACACCCACAAGATGGTGAAGTGGGGCCTGGGCCTGGATGATGAGGGCAGCAGCCAGGGTGAGCCACAGTCCAAGAGCCCCCAGGAGTCCCGGCGTCTGAGCATCCAGCGCTGCATCCAGTCCCTGGTGCACGCTTGCCAGTGCCGCAATGCCAACTGCTCACTGCCATCCTGCCAGAAGATGAAGCGGGTCGTGCAGCACACCAAGGGCTGTAAGCGCAAGACCAACGGAGGCTGCCCAGTGTGCAAGCAGCTCATTGCTCTTTGCTGCTACCATGCCAAACACTGCCAAGAAAACAAATGCCCTGTGCCCTTCTGCCTCAACATCAAACACAAGCTCCGCCAGCAGCAGATCCAGCACCGCCTACAACAGGCCCAGCTCATGCGCCGTAGGATGGCCACCATGAACACCCGCAATGTGCCTCAGCAGAGTTTGCCTTCTCCTACCTCAGCACCACCTGGGACCCCCACACAGCAGCCCAGCACACCCCAGACACCACAGCCCCCTGCCCAGCCCCAGCCCTCACCTGTGAGCATGTCACCAGCTGGCTTCCCCAACGTGGCCCGGACTCAGCCCCCTACAACCGTGTCTGCTGGGAAGCCCACCAACCAAGTGCAGGCCCCTCCACCCCCAGCCCAGCCCCCACCTGCAGCAGTGGAAGCAGCCCGGCAGATCGAGCGTGAGGCCCAGCAGCAGCAGCACCTATACCGAGTGAACATCAACAATGGCATGCCCCCAGGGCGCACAGGCATGGGAACCCCAGGGAGCCAGATGGCCCCTGTCGGCCTGAATGTGCCCCGACCCAACCAGGTGAGCGGGCCTGTCATGCCTAGCATGCCACCTGGGCAGTGGCAACAGGCACCCATCCCCCAGCAGCAGCCAATGCCAGGCATGCCCAGGCCTGTGATGTCCATGCAGGCCCAGGCGGCTGTAGCCGGTCCTCGAATGCCCAGTGTGCAGCCACCCAGGAGCATCTCGCCCAGCGCCTTGCAAGACCTACTGCGGACCCTGAAGTCTCCCAGCTCCCCTCAGCAGCAGCAGCAGGTGCTGAACATCCTCAAGTCAAATCCCCAACTAATGGCAGCTTTCATCAAACAGCGCACGGCCAAGTATGTGGCCAGTCAGCCTGGCATGCAGCCCCAGCCTGGCATGCAGCCCCAGCCCAGCATGCACCAGCAGCCCGGCATGCAGAACCTGAATGCAATGCAGGCTGGTGTTCCACGGCCTGGTGTGCCTCCACAGCAGCAGACGATGGGAGGCCTGAACCCCCAGGGCCAGACTCTGAACATCATGAACCCAGGACACAACCCCAACATGGCGAGTATGAATCCACAGTACCGAGAGATGCTGAGGAGGCAGTTGCTGCAACAGCAGCAGCAGCAGCAGCAACAGCAGCAGCAGCAGCAGCAGCAGCAGCAGCAGCAACAGCAGCAGCAGCAGCAAGGCAGTGCCACCATGGCTGGGGGCATGGCTGGGCATGGCCAGTTCCAGCAGCCACAAGGACCCGGAGGCTACGCTCCAGCCATGCAGCAGCAGCGCATGCAGCAGCATCTCCCCATCCAGGGTAGCTCCATGGGCCAGATGGCCGCTCAGATGGGACAGCTCAGCCAGATGGGGCAGCCTGGGCTGGGGGCAGACAGCACCCCGAATATCCAGCAGGCCCTGCAACAGCGGATTCTGCAGCAACAGCAGATGAAGCAGCAGATTGGGTCCCCAGGCCAGCCGAACCCCATGAGCCCCCAGCAGCACATGCTCTCAGGACAGCCACAGGCCTCGCACCTCCCCGGCCAGCAGATCGCCACATCCCTTAGCAACCAGGTGCGGTCTCCAGCCCCTGTCCAGTCTCCACGGCCCCAGTCCCAGCCTCCACATTCCAGCCCGTCCCCACGGATACAGCCCCAGCCTTCACCACACCATGTCTCACCCCAGACTGGTTCCCCCCACCCCGGACTCGCAGTCACCATGGCCAGCTCCATGGATCAGGGACACCTGGGGAACCCCGAACAGAGTGCAATGCTCCCCCAGTTGAACACCCCCAACAGGAGCGCACTATCCAGCGAACTGTCTCTGGTTGGTGACACCACGGGAGACACGCTAGAAAAGTTTGTGGAGGGTTTGTAGCATTATGAGAGCATCACTTTTTGTCCCTTTCATGTTCTTGGACCTTTTGTACTGAAAATCCAGGCATCTGGGCTCTTTTTATTCCTAGATGGAACTGCAACTTCCAGGCCATGGAAAGGTGGATTGATGTTTAAAGAAACAATACAAAGAATATATTTTTTTGTTAAAAACCAGTTGATTTAAATATCTGGTGTCTCTCTCTCTCTCTCTCTCTCTCTCTCTCTCTCTTTCTCTCTCTTTCTCTCTCTCTCTCTGGTTTTCTTTTTTTTTGTTTTTTTTTTTTTGTTTTTTTTTTTTTTTTCCTTTTTTTTTTTTTTTTGGGGGGAGGGGGGCTTGTTTGGATTCTTTTTGTCATTGCTGGTGACTCATGCCTTTTTTTAATGGGAAAAGCAAGTTCATTATATTCATATTTTTTATTTGTATTTTCAAGACTTTAAACATTTATGTTTAAAAGTGAGAAGAAAAATAATATTCAGAAACTGGTTCCTGAAATAATGCATCTTATAATGTATCCCGATAACTGACGTTGCGGGAAGATTTTTTTTCTATAGTGAACTCTGTGGGCGTCTCCAAGTATTACCCCTGGACGATAGGAGTTGACTCGGCGTGCACACACGTACACACCCACACACATCTATCTATACATGCTGGCCTAAGCCAAACTCTTGTCTTGCAGATGTAGAAATTGTTGCTTTGTTTCTCTGATAAAACTGGTTTTAGACAAAAATAGGGATGATCACTCTCTTAGACCATGCTAATGTTAATAGAGAAGAAGCATTCTTTTCTTTCTTCTATGTGAAACTTGAAATGAGGAAAAGCAATTCTAGTGTAAATCATGCAAGCGCTATAATTACTATAAATAAGAAAATTCAAGAAGATTCAATCACTGTATAGAATGGTAAAGTACCAACTCATTTCTTATATCATATTGTTAAATAAACTGTGTGCAACAGACAAAAAGGGTGGTCCTTCTTGAATTCATGTACATGGTATTAACACTTGGTGTTGGGGTTTTTGTTATGAAAATGCTGTTTTCAACATTGTATTTGGACTATGCATGTGTTTTCCCCCATTGTATATAAAGTATCGCTTAAAATTGATATAAATTACTGAAGTTTAACATGTATTCTGTTCTTTAAGATCCCTGTAAGAATGTTTAAGGTTTTATTTATTTATATATATTTTTGGAGTCTGTTCTTTGTAAGACATGGTCCTGATTGTTCGCTCGGAGTGGAGAGGCTGGGACTGCGCTCATGGTGGCAGAGCGGGTGGCAGCTAGGAAACATCCCAGGCCAACAGCCGCCTTGGAAGCTTCCTTCCCAGAGACTGAGGCGGCAGCCCAGCCTCAGCCGCAACTTTTGATGCTCACAGGTGAATTTCACTCATGCTGTGAGGTCTGCCATTGGGTCTGAAACAGCACTTTGCTTCCAGTCCACTTTCCCTGTTCTCCCTCCTGTTGGAGCCAGCCACCCTGGGGGGAGGACTTCCTGCCCTTCAGGCAGCCACCTGTTTCTATCTACAATTCCCAGAATTGATGAAAAGGGTGCTCAAGGGACAGGGTGGTTCCTGACCCCCTTCCCTGCCTCCCACCAAAATCCTAACTTCATAGGGCAGACACATTCATCAACCTGTCCCACCAGGCCTCAGGAGCCTTCACACAGGCCAGGTGCAACCCAGGGACAGATTTCCCACGACCCCACCCTTCCCCAGGTCCAGTTGTGGGTGCCCTCTGAGCAGATAACATGAGCTCGCAGACGCTACTGACATCTCATCCAAGAGGAGGACCAGCCCCAGGGGAGCCGAAGTTAACCACCTGGTCTGCTGCCCCCTCCCCCAGGAACCCTCCAAAGGGTGGTCTAGATGGGAAGAGTGCAGTTTGTGGTATTGAATTTAGAAATTGTGGCCCACGTAGCTTCCCTTTTTTGGCCCTTACATTCACAGAAGTATTTTCAAAATATATGATTCTTGATTTGGGAATCTCAATTTCAAGAGTTCAAAGAAATTGGAAGGGTACAATGTAGATATAGCACAGAGGTTTCAATCTTAAGTTTTAATAATGTGGATTAATTAAATCGGGTAAGGATAAAATCACCCACGTAACACCCCTGACCAACCCAACCCCCAGATGGGGATGGCATGCCCTCCCATGGAGATCTACCATCCTGGATCAACTTGCTGTGTACAAGCAAAAAGTGGATCTGGAGACCTGGAGGAGCCACTTCCTGCCCCTGCTCAGAAGGTGGTGCGCCCTGATGTGCAGCCTTTTAATGGGCAGTGGGGTTATCTTTTTCAGGTTATCTTGGAATTCAAACTCCCATGTACCAACCTCATCCTCTTTGGAGTCTGCATCCTATGCAACTGTCCTGAGCATTCAATGTCAAGGGTGTGGGGCTGTGGATACTAATCCCAAGGAAATTCCTGTAAGAACTGGAGAGCCCAGATGCTGTGTCTTATGCTGTATACTTAAGAAGAGAAGAAAAAAGTCCTATATTTGTGATCAAAAAGAGGGAACTTAAAATGTGCTGGTGTTTATAATAAAAGCTGGTAAAACTGCTTGGATTCAAAGATGGTTCGAATTGGCTAATGATCCTTAGCATTAGCTCAGCAACTCATTGAAAGACACGAGATGCTCAGTTGAATTTGTCTCAAATGAGCATGTGTTTGATGCCGTTTTGAAATTCTATGCTTTAAGTGATGGAATTGAGTGAGATGTCTTGGAAGGCGTGCTTTTACCAAAGCTGCTGCTTCTCCGGAGCTCTCCAGGGCTCTCTGGTAGGTTTATTGTTTTGTTTGAGATGGGGTTTCACTGAATTGCCCAGGCCATCCTCAAACTCTCAGCCATCCCACATATCTGGGATTACCTGCACGTGCCACCGTGCTTGGCTTCTATTTCTTTCGATAGCTATACCATTAAAACAAAGGTTTCGTTTGAACCACAACGTGGTTTTAGCACTGCATGACAAAATAAGCTGCTGTTTAAAACAAGCACTTCATTAAGGCAATGATTGTGGAAATCCTCCGCTGGGAAGTGGGGTACAACCTCAATACCGTAGCAGACTCGTGCGTGGGGCACACAGGAATGGAGTAGTCTGTTCACCTGGGCTGTGAAGATGTTGCTGTTAATTATACTGCCTTACTCATGTCTGATTTAATTACGGATAACAAAGTCAAGGATGGGGAAACAAGTCAGTTGAGAGGTACTAAACTTGAGTGAAGGTAGCACCCAAAGTAGACTCCAAAGAGCTTTGATGAGTGATGAAGATGCTTTGCAGTTTACCTAAATTTTCCACAGTGCTTTCAGTGTGCTCCCATCTTCTTAGGACTTAGTAGGGATCTTACTGACTGGTTTCACTAAACAAAATTTCATAGGGAGATGACAGCTATTGAACCCCTTGATTTAAAAAATGTTGCAGGAGGCTGGGAGTGCAACTCAGTAGAGTGCTTGTCTAGCATGGGGAGGACCCGGTGTGGCAGGTTTTTAAGGGATTAGGAAGGGCCTGGAGAGAAGCTTGGGCCTGAGGCCTATGTGAGGCTTAGGGCACCAAGGAACAATCCCAGCAAGGGGCCCTGGGCCTTGGCCTTAACTCCAGTGAGTTTGCCCAATTCTGCCTTCCTGATGTAGATAATAAAGTGGAGACATGGAGAAAGCATTATAATATATGCAAATTATTTAAATGGATTCACTCCTTTGGCCTGTAAGGTAAAAAAGTGTAAGTGGGTAAGTGACTTGGCCCAGGGCATAGAGCATTTAGAGCACAGCAGAGTGGAATAAGGCACCCGGGCCCTGATCTATGCTCCTGTCCTGTGCTCAAAGAGGAGCCCTTCCTTCTAGCCTTTGGAGTTCCTGCATCCTTGCCCAGGTTTACCCTGAGCCCACATGGGGGATCCTGGGAAATGGGAGAATAACCAAATATGGTAACCCTTCAGATATTAAATGGTAACAGTCACTGGTTAACTTTGGAATCAGGAAAATAAATATTTACATCCTAGAGTTGGTCAGCCTAGTGTTCGCAGTGTCAAGATTATGGTGTAGGTGACCGTGGTCAATCTGCCCAATGCCTGTGAGAGAGTTGAGACTGAAGGGAGTTTTATAGTCTGATCCTGCATCCCAGGGCCCTACAAGAAAGCATCTTAAAAACTGATTTTAAAAATACAGTTATAGGGCTGGGGATGTAGCTCAGTGGGTAGAGTGCTTGCCTCGTAAGCACAAGGCCCTGGGTTCAATCCCCAGCACCACAAAAGGAAAAAAAAAAAAAATACAGGCATATCCATGAAACCCAGATGAAAAAATCCTGAGGAAAATAGTTGGGGAATGCTCCAAGCCAGGATGAGAATCCACATCCACAGGTCTTTGGAAGCCCACCGAGTCTGGGAAGGGTGGCTGATGGTGTGTTCTGCCATCAGTGCTTTCTCCTTCTCCAGACAGCCAGGCCTCCTGCTGCTGGGACTCCTTCCCTGTAGCCTCTGACCCCAGGACGCCTCAGACCTTGACACACGTGAGCCCCTGAGAAGAGGAAGGTTGTTTCCTGTGCTTCCTGAGGAGGGGGTGGAAGGAGATTAGGTATATGCTGCTCAGTCTTGGGGACCAGACAACATTGTTCCCATGCTTCCAAAGCTGCGAGGTAGAATAAGGAAAGGGAAAGGTCATAGATCAAATAAGACATTTGAAACTGACAGGTGTTAGGCAGCTAGAATTGGTGTCACTAGATAGCACTGGAAGGCAGTGAGGGCTAGAGCATAGAGGGACCTCAGAGCTTTGTGGGAAGTTACTTCTGACCCTCAATAGATACATGAGTTCCAAGCCATGGTTTCCTGAGCAAGGAAAGGGTACCAGCGAAGAGGGGACAGAGGGCCCTGGTAGGTTTATTCTGGTAGGTTTATTCTCCACGGAACCTGGGTCCTGCCATTTCATCTCCCCATCGTTAATGGAGCCCAGGATTTCCTCCCTTTGCCAAACACCACTTCCCCTTGATGAAAGGATTCCCAAGCCGGAAGTGCCTGTAGATCAATGTGTCTGCTTTTACAGAAGAGAGGACTTCCTAAATGGTGTGAAAGAGGAATGAAACAGGTGAACACCTCTCAGTTCCCCTGGGAGTAGCCGTGAGGACACACTGGAAACCACTCTGGAGAGTGGAGATGGGGAAGGTGCCCAGGAACCCAGGCAGGGGCAGGCAACACAGGGCCTGTGGCGGAGACAGGAATTGGAAACTGATTTTTTTTCCTTTTTTTTTTTTTGCGGGGAAACTGATTTTTAAGAGTTTGAGGGAAGGTATAGTAGTTGGCACACCTTGTAATCCCAGTGACACAGGAGGCTGAGGCCAGATCTCAAGTTGAGGCCAGGCTGGACAACTTAACAAGACCCCTTCTCAAAATAAAAAATAAAAAACAAAAATAAATTTAAAAAACCCTGGGGAGAGACCATTGAGGACTAAGTAAAAAGAATGGGACTTGGCTTTCTAGTACTCCAAGGATGGGGGTACTAGAGAGAGTGTCCAGGTGAGAGGGCGCCTGTCTTCTAGGCAACAGTGCCCACCAGGTTGGTTTGACACTCCCCTTCTCAGTTGCTTAGGCAGGACAGTGGGTCATCCCGTAAGCTTTCCATCTTGACTCATTCCCAGACATGCTGTCTCCCAACACCCCGACTCTGTCCGGAACCAATGCGGGAGCTGTTCTGGGGCCTTTACTTCTCTGATGCTTGTGTTAACAATCTCAAGGAACTATGGGTTGGTTTGTTCAGCTTTGTTTTTGTGCGGTTGTGGTAGGGGGTGGGAGGCGGAGGCCAGAATGAAGCCCAGGCAAGCAAGCGCCCTACCTCTGAGCCACACCTCCAGCCCTCAAGTAAATGTTTTGCACACTTATTTGGTCACAGCAGATCTCCAGGTGCCTCAGGATCATCTGGGAACCTATGTACAAGGAGCTACCTGGGCCTCACTCCTGGGTAGAGGTGGTGCAAGGCAACCTGCATATGCAGTGGCCGCAGGGCTAGGAAGGACAAGGCTTCTAGTCTCTAACCCAGACTCTGACTTCCAGGAGGGAGGGAGAGAGCTGGAGAAAACGAAAATCCCGGTTCTGCCGGTGGTGGTGTTTACGGAGGTCACGTCTTGGTGTAGACAAGTCAAGCCTGGCTGCCCCTTGCTACTCGTTCCTCCTTAGCTCTCGGCCTGCTAGGTTCAGGAGGGACTTCCAGAGGGGGAGGCCGGTGCTGCGGAACGCTCCCTGCTTCTTCCCGTCCTCCGCCCGCGCGGGCCGCACTCACTTCGGAGAGACGCACGGCGAGACGCCGGCGGCCGGCGCGGGCCCAACTGCGACCACCTCCGGGGACCTACGCACCGGGCCGTCGCCCTTGACGACGCGACCCAAGGTCAAGGAGGTCCCGCCCGCAGGGCCGACGGACCGCGCGCCGGGCCGGCCCCGCCCCGGGCACCCCGGCGCGCGCGTGACGTCACGGCCGCGCCCCCGGAAGCCCGCCCCGCGGCTGCTGCGCGGGAGGCCGCGCGGCGCTCGGGAGGACGACATGGCGCGGGCGCTGCGGGCGCCTCTGCTGTGGGGCCGCCGCCTGCGGGCTCCGTTGCGGGCTCCCGCGCTGGCGGCCGCTCCGGGAGGTGAGGGAAGCGGGGCGCCCTGCGAGGTCGGGCGCGGGGCAGGGCTTCTTTACCCGGCCAGCGCAGGCCGGCGAGGGCGCGCGGGGCTGCGGGCGTGAGGTCCCGGCCGGGCGGGCGGGGAGCGGCCGAGCGCAGGGCTCGGAGAGCGGGGTCCTCGGCGTGTGCGGGCCCGGCGGCGCCGGCGCGGGGTTCCTCCCCGGAGTTGGTCCGGAGCCCCGCGCCGCTCGGTCCAGGCGTTCACTGGGGACAGCCGCGCCGGGCCGGCTGGCGCTCGGGGCGGGCTCGGGGCTGTCGCCCGCCGCATCCACAGGGCCAGGAGTTGGTGGTCGCACAGCGAGTGAGAGCGACCGTGAGCCCGCTTTCCCGCTCCCCCTCCGAGGTAGCTCGGCGTTCCCTCCGGGCTCTGCACGCCCGTGTTAAACGCACACGTGGATTTACACGTGCGTGTGTAACTTTTTACACAAAGAGGCCTGAGTCAGATATGCGTCGTGCTCCAGATTTTTTAGCGCTCCCAGCTTTCCTCCTCAAACGTCTTTTAATGTCAGTGTGCAGGTATCCAGCGCCTCTGCGGTGTGGATGTATCTTTCTTCACTTAACGTGCTATTAGATCAATAAAGATCATTTCAGGTTATTTTATTACAGCGCGGAGTAGAATGAGGACTCCCCCGCCTCCCATGTCCTGGAGATTGAACCCAGAGGCACTCTCCCACTGAGCCACATCCCCAGCACCCACTTTTATAAAATTTATTTTTTTAGTTGTAGATGGACACAACACCCTTATTTTTGTGTGGTGCAGAGGATCGAACCCAGTGTCTCACGTGCCAGGCAAGTCCTCTACGACTGAACCACAACCCTAACTCCCAGCCCTTTTTATTTAAGACAGGGTCTTGCTAGGCTAGCTTGA
Source organism: Glaucomys volans (assembly GCA_020662805.1). Classification (NCBI taxonomy): domain Eukaryota; kingdom Metazoa; phylum Chordata; class Mammalia; order Rodentia; family Sciuridae; genus Glaucomys; species Glaucomys volans. The sequence continues at coordinate 341,269 of JAJEJO010004930.1, forward strand.
AACTTGTGATTCACCTGCCTCAGCCTCCCAAGTCACTGGAGTTAGACACACGCTCCACCCAGCCTAGGTACATCTTTATTCTGTTTATATCTTTCCCTTCCTCTCTGTCCTTACTTCCCACACTTTTTTATTTCCCGTGCTAAGGATTGAACCCAGGGAAAGTTAACTGCTGAGCCACATCTCCTCTCCTTTTTCAGTTTTTTTGTTTTTCGTTTTTTTAGACAGGCTCTCAAGTTGCTGAGATTGGTTTTTAAATTTGGAATCTTGGAGTCCTCTGGCCTCAGGCCCACCGGACCCCCAGTCCCTGTGGTTACAGGTGTGCACCACCAGCTCCCAGATCTTCCTGCACCTCCTGCTGCAGCCGTTCAAGCTTTCCTTTGCAGACTTTAAGATACAAAACCTTTCCTTGTTAGCCTACTGTGTTAGAGGGCCTTGATGTTGTCACCTGTGTGCATAAGTGTAAAAGTAAAATATTAATTAACTAAAAAAATATGGTTTATGTGCTAAGGGAGGAAGAATGTGGTTGTAGGTGAAACCACCCATACAGAAAATCCAGAATCCTTTTTTTTTTTTCCTCTTTTCTTGGTAGAGGGTTGTCAGACCCAAAACACTTCATGTGTAGAATGTGTCATTCATCCTTCCAAACCCCACTGACTCCATTTTCACTGGCCCCTTCACTGTCCTTCAGAATCTCCCTCTGAGGTGTGGGCTAAGGTTTTTGCTTTTAGTTTTCATTTTTGCTCACTACTTAGTGTATTCAACAAGTACATTTCAAATGCTTTCTGAATGCCGGGCGCGGTGGCACATGCCTGTAATCCCAGCACTTGGGAGGCTGAGACAGGAGGATCGCAAGTTCAAAGCCAGCCTCAGCAACTTAGCGAGGCCCTAAGCAACTCAGTGAGACCCTGTCTCTAAGTAAAATACAAAATAGGACTGGGGATGTGGCTCAGTGGTGAAGTGCCCTTGGGTTCAATCGTGGTACCAAAAAAAAAAAAAAATGCTTTCTGACTTCAGGGGTGATAAGACCCTACTGTCAGGGTCATGTGGACCGGGCAGTGTGCTTAGGCCATTCTGGAAGCCTTTGTAGCATATTGGGAGTACAGAAACACAGAGAGAACTGCTTCATCTGCTTGCACCAGAGTACATTTTTCAGAAGAGGGAGTACTTGGGCCAAGTCTTGAAAATTGTCTTTACTGGAGGGGAGGGGACGAGGGGGTGGGGGAAGGAGAGTGGAGGGCAGGGCATTCCATGCTAAAAAACCTGAGGTGCAGGCATGAGGAGGCAGCATACGGGAGTACAGGGAAAGAGTGCAATGATTGTGTCCTTTCTCTTCTGTCAGATGTAAACTTGTGGATAGGGGCTATGCCTCAGTACAGTCACAGTCCAGACCTGGCCCTGTGTGTGGAGCACCCAGTCACCCTGCACTGTGAGGACCACAAACACCTGACTTTCTACGTGTCCTCGCGACCGGGTGACTTATTCATTTACCAATAATGTCCTTTAGGTAAGATTCAGGAATCTTACCTTCTTTGGTAGCTGAGAATCCACAGTATTAAGAACAACAGAGCCGGGCGTGGTGGCGCACGCCTGTAATCCAAGCGACTTGGGAGGCTGAGTCAGGAGGATCGCGAGTTCAAAGCCAGCCTCAGCAACTTAGCGAGGCCCTAAGCAACTCAGTGAGACCCTGTCTCTAAATAAAATACAAAACAGGGCTGGGGATGTGGCTCAGTGGCCGAGTGTCCCTGAGTTCAATCCCTGGTTCCAAAAAAAAAAAAAAAAACAACAGAAATATAATCAAAAAATAATTCTGTGCTCCGGTAAATGTAGTTATACACTATAGAGAGTAGTGATGGCAGAACATGGGTTACCTGGAAAACATGATGTTAATATTAAAAATGTAAACTGGGGGAATTGGGAATGTAGCTCAGTAGGAAAACTTGACTACCATGCATCAGATCCTGGGTTCAAGCTCTAGCATCTCAGAAAAAAAATAAAAAACCTGGGGTGGGGAAGGGCTGTCCGGGATGGAGCCTTGAACATGAAGGACTCTTGCTTGAACCCTCCACAACAACAAATGTAGACTGCCATTGCACCTTTACACCAGAGCTCTGGCAAGTATCATAAGTAACTGACTGCTAGACTAATAGGCTAGTTTTCAATGGAGAGAGATGGCCAGAAAATCCACAGCAGACTGTCTTCCCAAGCAGATTGACTGGTCAAGCAGATGGGGTGCCTGGTGATCATGATCACCACATCCTCTGATCTGTGCCTCTTGATTACGCCAGATACTTTTGTTTTCAGAGTTGTCTTTTTTTTCTTCCATTCCTGTGAGCTGGAGCCTTTGCTAGAACTTTCCATCTTGGAAATAAGAATTGTGAGGGTGGGGGTCCCTTGCAAGCTGTGGTGGTTGCTGATTGCTGTGGAGCTCAAACATTGGCAGGTTTGTTTCATCTAAGGCAAAGAACTTCAACTGGACCCCACTGTATTCCTGAGGGTGGCACTGCCAGGCTGCAGCCTCCCATTTCCTACTTTACTTCCTTGGCTTATTTTGTTTTCTCTCTCTTCTTACTATTGGGACCTGTGTTGCTTAATTTCTATGCCTCTTGTGCTGCAGCCTTCACAGAATCCAGGTGAACCGGTGGTGTTCCTAGGCTGGCCTTCTCAGGATGGAGTGGGGGTCTGCTTGCTCTCAGATGTTACCGTCTCTGTGAAACAGCTTTATGTTGCTAAGGTGACACAATAGTACAGGTTTAGTGTCCTAAATGTTTTGCCGTTTGTGTAAGTCAGCTGCTGGGGCATAGACAAAGGCAGAGAAGGAAGATGTGCCTCCTTGGAAGGTATCCAGCTGGGCCTTGACTTTGTGAGGACCAAGGGACCAAGATACCTGAGCTGTCCGAGAAAGAACAGATCAACCCAGATCTAACCATAGCAAAGACCTCCTTAGTCGCTAGCTGAGTCATAGGCCAGAAGTAAGAAAGAACCTCTCTATGAGCTTTGCTGTCCCTTGGCAAGAAGAGGAAATACGTCTTGAAGGAGGAGGGAGTGAGTGTCAAGTTAATGAGAAAACTAGAGTAAATTCTGGCGCTCTGAATGTTGGCAAATACCAGGTGACAGGTAAGTTCCACAAGGGATACTGACACTGAACCAGCAGTGCTGCTCTGCGTCTTGGAATACTGACACTCGCTCCATCTACCGTAGATGAGCCGGACTCATTTCACACTTCATCTGACTTAGTCTTGATACTGAAGAGTTGGCTTCCACAAGGAAGCTGCTTTTGCTTGGTCCAGCAGGATTTCCCTACAGTTCGCAGCATTTAGTAAAGACAGATTCTAAGATATTTGTTTCTGGGGTGGCTGCGTTTTTTTTTTTTTTTTTTTTTTTTCCTTCTGCTAAACCCACCAGGAATTATAGACCTTGAAAGCCATAGCTTACAGATCCAGGACCTATGTGGTGCTTGTTATCTCTGCATGCTTTTTAGCTGGGTAGATGCCTGTAGATGAGGTGAATTGAAAGCAAGTGTAACAGCCATAGTATAATTAATTTTAAGAGAACGGCTCACTTATTTAGCAGCCATGTGGTGATAAGTGTGATTAGAATATAATTAATTTTGAGGTAGCCAAAGTACAATATTAAAAAGGCAGAAAACTAGATATCAGTATTACTATTAAGAACAAAATAAAGGATATGCATCTTTCTAGTGTACCTGTAAGTGTCAGGTCAGTGATGTAGTAGTGCCCAGAAGGAGAAATTAAGGCACATGTCTGTTTTAGCTCATCCTCCAGTAGTCTAGCCTTGGCGAATGAATTTTCCATGAAGCTTACTTTTAAAGTTAAACATTAATTTATTAATTGAATAATTTTTTTGGTCCTGGGGATTGAATCCATAGACACTTACTACTGAGCTATATCCCCCAGCCCTTTTTTATTCTGAGACAGGGTCTCATAAAGTTGCTGAGGCTGACCTTAAACTTGCCATTCTCCTGTCTCTGCCTCCCAAGTCTCTGTGATTACGGGTCTGCACCTCTGTGCCAGCCTGAATATTTTATTTTATAAAATTGGAAGTCTTTCTAAAAGACATATTGTTTAGTTGGGACCTAACTGAGCCATTCTTTGGTGGTTTCCAGGTATTTATTAATGTTCTTCCTGGCCTTCCATTGAGTGCATTGGCCCCTGCAGGGCTTTGAGATTGAAGGACCCTTCAGCTATAAAATGCCCCCACACCAAAACTGTGTCCTTAGTATTGAGGGATTATCCTCCTTCATATGGTAGCTTTAGCATGCCAAGCCTCTCTGGAGCTGTGGTAAGTGAGCAATGCCATTAACTTGTACCAAACTTTTGTTTCTTTCCACAGTGTCAGGGTTTTTAGATCAACAAATTCACTAGCTACACCACTGATAGAGCTGGCCAGTCACAAGTTCTTTTATTTCATTCTAATCTAAATTTCTAGTATCTGTGGGGCTTAATCACATATCACGTTTTACACGATGATATATACATATGTGCGTGTGTCACAGAAAGACTAAGAAAGGGTTAAGGTGGTCACAGGGTTCCCGGATGCTGTGCCAAGAGCACAGGCTGAGAGCAGGCTAGAGAGTCACGGTAGGGGATCCCATGAAGATGTAACAAACCAGTTCTTAGAGTTGTCAAGACTGGGTGTGGAAATACAGAAGGCAGCTTCTGGACTTTGAGTGGTCATGAGGGTAGGAAAACCAGCTCGCTGATGCCTGGAGGTGGAAGCTGAGGTTTCTCACTGTGGCAGTTTTCCTGGGCACCGTTTGTGATGGGTGACCAGGTGATGGGGCTCCTTCATTTATGGATCTTAGGTGAGGAGATTACATTTGCTGAGGTTGATAAGCTCCTGTGTCTAGTGTTTCTGATTGATTTGGGGTGTCCACGTGTCCAGGTGATTGCTTCTGATTGAGTTTGATAACTGGCCCTGCTGCCACCGCCCCCATGCTTCCCCTTTCATCACCCAGAAGTGACTGCAGGCCTGAATCTTCCAGTCTTTATTTCCTCTTCTTCGTATTTCTCCGTGTGTGTAAATACATGTGCGTGTACTTGTGTATGTAGTAAGCAATGTGTTGAGATCATACTGTGTGTATTCTGTGACTTGTTTGGTCAACGCTTTTTTCCTGGCTTTATCCCTGCTATTCCCTGCTGTACTTGCAGCAATATGATTCTTTTTATCTTTTCTTCTTTTTTAGCCAGGGATTTACTAAAGTGACCCAGGGGCACTGAGCCACATCCCCAGCTTTTTGTATTTTATTTAAAGACAGTCTTGCTAAGTCGTCTAGGGCCTCGATGAACTTGCTGTCCTCCTGCCTCAGCCCCTCAAGTCGCTGGGCTTGATTACAGGCGTGTGCCACCATGCCTGGCATAGCAGTGTCGGAGTCCAGCATCTGGATCTGTGGGACTCAGCCTCCATGAACTGACTCGTCTGCTGAGCAGGGTTACATTTTCCCCTTTTTCTATTTATCAAGTAATTTTTTTTTTTTATTACATCCTGAGTGCTGTGGGTGCTATTTTGTTCAGTCTTTAGGTTCTGTTATATTCCTCTGGATTGCTTCTGTTTTAAAATGGGCTGTTAACCTGATCAAACTGCACAGACACCAAAGCATTCTTTTGTTCTTGGATGAGCTGCTTACAGGTTGCCTACACTGGCATGGTTTAGGGGATCCATCAGAAATTCAAGAGCCGGGCGTGGTGGCGCACGCCTGTAATCCAGGTGACTCGGGAGGAGGTGACTCGGGAGGCTGAGTCAGGAGGATCATGAGTTCAAAGCCAGCCTCAGCAACTTAGCAAGGCCCTAAGCAACTCAGTGAGACCCTGTCTCTAAATAAAATACAAAATAGGGCTGGGGATGTGGCTCAGTGGCCGAGTGTCCCTGAATTAAATCTCTGGTTCAAAAAAAAAAAAAGAAATTCAAGAGGCCCCTTTATTTGACTCTTTCCCTTAGGGATCCCCTTTTCAGCTTCTGTGATTGCTCCAGTCTTCCCTCTGGCTCTTTGAGCCATTGTGCACATTTCTTTTGGTGGTTAGTTAGCCACTCTTTGGTGACCTACCTCCAGCCTGTGTCCTTTGTGTTGATCCCTTCTAGGAATTGTCACCTTACCTTCAGAATCTCCTGTACTTGTCCTTTAGAGCCTCTGATCGGCTCTTTTGGTTGATGTTCCCGAGTTCATGGTAATCTGTAGGAGACTTGATGTGGTAGGACACAATTCAACCTGTCAGGAAGTGGCACTCTGCATTAGGTTTGAAGTTAAACGTAAAATAGTTTCTGTTGCTGTCACTCATGGTAAAATTGGAGATGGTGCTTGGTGAGGTGGCTTTCTCAAAATAAAAAGGGCTGGGATGTAGCTCAGTTGCAAAGCACTCTGGGTTTAGTCCCCAGTACAAAAAAAAGAAAAGAAAGTAGAGATGGTCTGATTGGGATATATAATTCCAGAAAATCAAGTACAATATTCCTTAGGAGCATAACTGAAGATGACATTTTTATTTTATTTTAGTTTTTTGGGAACCAGGGATTGAACTCAGGGACACTTGGCCACTGAGTCACATCCCCAGCCCTATTTTGTATTTTATTAGAGACAGGGTCTCACTGAGTTGCTTAGGGCCTCGCTAAGTTGCTGAGGCTGGCTTTGAACTCGTGATCCTCCTGACTCAGCCTCCCAAGTCGCTTGGATTACAGGCGTGCGCCACCACGCCCGGCTGAAGATGACATTTTGAAGCAAAGCCATAGTAAGGTCAGTGACTGATAGGACAGATGGGTGATCTTTTTGTGTGAAAGCACAGAGCCAGTGTTTTTACTCATTGACCTTACTTGGGTGGCCCATGTGAGCAGGTGCTATTCTCATTCCTTCAAACTAGTCAAAACAGGGGCTGGAGGTGTAGCTCAGTGGTAGAGCACTTGCCTAGCACACACGAGGCCCTGAGTTCTTTCCCCAGCACCATACGCATACACAATAAATAAATAAATGAACTTGTCTAATAAGCCCCTGAGGACACCTAATGCCACTGTGGACCATCTGTGCATCTGCTGGAACCCAATGATGTGTCTGGGGCTGGGGTTGTAGCTCAGTGGGACAGTGCTCGCCTAGCATGTGTGAGGCACTGGGTTTGATCCTCAGGACCACATAAAAATAAATAAAGATACTGTGTTCATCTCCAACTAAAAAAAAGTTCCACATCTGGAAAATGTTCTTGCCTTCGGAGCTTGATACTAGGAACTATAAGCTCCTCCCTACTCTAATTTGGTGAGATAAATTATATGGTAACAAGAAATTAATAGAAGAGTTGCCACAAGCTAGCACATAACAGCAATTTTAACTGAGCAGCGTGGACGGTGAGTGCTGTAACTCTGTAGGGGGAGGTTGCTGAGAACCACGGTGGGAAGGAGAGCCATGACGGAAGGCCTGCAGCCAGGCCGCATGTGATGTCACGTTCTGACTCCCAGTGTTTCCCTTTCCGTGCGACCCCAAGCTGACTGATGCTTCAGCACACAGACATTGTGGCTGGCCTTGAGGTTTGTGGCTTTTCCTTTAGGGTGTGGGGGAAACGTAAAGACAGATACTGTGCAGATGGTATGTTTCGTGTCTGATTCGGGCAGATTTATTGCACTCTTGTGGACTCAGACCTGCTTTTAATAGTACTATGGATTGATTGTAGTCTTAGAATTAGGTTGCAAGAATCTTGAAGTTCTAGGTGGAAATATGGATTGCTTCTTCCCTCCCATTTTCCAACTGTGGAAACTTAAGTATTCCATCACAACATATCACATCCTTTCAAAAGAATTTTGAGTATTAAGGGGGAGACCGGGAAACACAAAACATGGGAATTGTATTTAATCTTGAAGTTTGCAAACAGAACTAGTTTCCTAAATGTATAAAAAGGTCTTTCCAGTCAATAAGAAAAGATTCCAGATATAATAGGAAAATTGTCAGAGGATATCAACAGTCCATTAACAAAAAAGGACATAGAATATATTTTAAATTGTGGAGGCGTTGGGGGTGTGGCTCCGCAGCAGAGTACTTGCCTAGCATGTGTGAGGCCTGGGTTGCTGGTTCTCTGTTGGTTTCTGTGTCTGATCTACACAGACAGAGGTGGCGAGTCGTGTAGAGCCTCTGCTTTTAGTGTGGTCCTGCAGGACTTGTCCCAGCCCCCTTCCTCACTGCTCCCACCTTTCTCTCCCAGGGAAGAGCTGGACTCATTCACTACATCGTACACACTTGCTTGAGCTTGGTCCACCCAGAGCCGTTTGGGGCTTGCTAACTTATGCTGATGAGCAGGTTTAGCAGCCTGAGAACAGTAGTTGTATGCAGTCCTTTTTGAGGTTAGCTTCACAGCGAACACCAGTTCCTGAAGTCACTGAGGTTCTTGCCTCCTCCCAGGCTGGTTTTGACCTCTGTGACAGTTAGACGCACCTTCGCTACTGCTTGTGTTCCGTCTGTGTTCCTGCATGCCCTGCATGGTTAGTGGCTCATTTAAAACACTGCTGCGTTCAAAGAGGCAGATGCATAAAAAGGGATACTCGGGAGCATCAAGGACCCTGCCCTGCTGCCCTGTACCTGTGCCCATTCTTTCTATTCTATTCACATGTGTCAGGGGTTGAGTTGTGCCCCCCCCCCCCCCCCCACAAATCTGAAGTCTTCTCATTCCCTATGAATGTGACCTTATTTGGAGATAGTATCTTTGCAGTGATCAAGTTAAGCCGAAGTCATTGTAAAGACACCAGGGTACTGGGCTGGGGATGGCCATCCAGAACACTCGGGTGGAGCCAGCCCTGTCCACCCCTTGATTGCAGACTTCTGGTCTCCGGAATTGTGCGACAGTGAATTCTGTTGTTGTTTAAACCACCTGTTTGTGGCACTTCTTAGGGCAGCCACGGGAAACAGTACACACCTCCTTGTAGGTAACCAGTCTGTTGTGGTTTGAATTGTGTCCCCAAGACACAGGTCAAGCTCTGACTGCTGTTACCTGTGGACCAGTTGAAGTAGATTCCTCTGATTCCAGGTTTCTTTGGGGGTGGAACAAGGTGGCAAAGGAAGGCACCCTGTTCTTTGCTGAGGGCACCAGGAGACAGTGGTAAGGAAGGGCTTCCCAGCAGAGCAAGAGTGGGGCGGAGGGAGCGATGGTGTCAGGAAATGAGCTCTGTGGCTGGAGTGGGCTGAGGCTTGCTCTCCCCCAGGTCCGGTCCACCAGAGTGGAAGGCCAACCTGCTGGAGTTCCGTGCTGACTTGTGTTTCTGGGCCTGTGAACAGAAGCTTAGCAGGTGTTTCCATGTGCCATCAGGGCTGAGGTGGAAGTGTGGGCACAGAGGTGTCACACGCCTGCTGGAGCCCCAGTCAGGAGCATCCTGCGTCTGTGTGGCCGTAGTCACAGTGCCCCATGGTCAAAGAAGCAAGGTAGAACCGGGGTTGGTGTTGAGGTGATCGTGCAGAGTTAAGAGCTGGATCTCAAGCTTCGGAACTCTGCTGGGAAGGCATGCAGCACTGGGCCAGAGGAAGAGGGGCCCATGATAGTGCTCTGGGGTGGCCAGGTAGTCCGTGGGAAGAGGGACCCAGGGCATGGCCCGACCATGTGGAGTTTTGGATGTCAGACTGTCTTCAGTTTGCTGGGCTCACACCATGGTCACACATGTAATCCCAGTAATTTTGGAGGCTGAAGTAGAAGGATTGCAAGTTCCAGACCAGCCTCATCGATTTAGGGAGATCCTATCTTAAAAAATCAAAAGGCTGGGGATATAGCTCAGTGGTAAAATACTCCTGAGTTCAATTCCCTGTACAAAGAAAGAAAGAAAAATTAAATGCCCTCCAGGGGCTGAATACCACCAGCCCTTACACTCTGGTCTCTGCACCTCCCACCCTAGAGAATTCTTTCAGCCTCTTGCAACTGCCCAAGTGCTGGGGTTCTTGTTGCTGTGTCCCAAGATCAGAGGTGTGTGTTGCGATAGAGTCCAGTTTCCATCCCATCCTGCCTGGAGACTGAATTCGGATCTCACGTCCCTCAGGTGTGCTTGCTCCAGGCCTCACCCATGCTGTAGTCCTTACAGCGTAGAGGACCCACAGGCATAGCTCATGCTGTCCCTGGCAAGCAGCAAAGCCTGAGACTCTTCCCTCCTGCGCTCCTAGGGCCAGCTCTACCTGGGGCAAGAGGGCTGGGCAGGGCACAGGGACTCTGCTCCCCTGCCTCGTATCAACTGAAGTTCTCTAATGCCAGCCATCACTTAATTCAAGAAGAAATAACTCAGTTTTTTTAAAATTGTATTAAAGTAAACAATAAGCTTAGGCCCAGAGAATTAAATATTTATACTGTGTGGAAATTGAGTGTTTTCTGAATAGGGAGATGTGTTCAGGGTCTTCTGTTGAGAGTAAAGGCTAGGGTTGATTATAAATCCAGGAGTAAGCCAAGGAAAAAGGAAAGTGTGTACTTTATAGGAATGTGAAAGTTGACACATTAGTCTTTAAATCCATCTTCCTACCTGGGTGGTGGTGGCACATGCCTGTAATCCCAGTGACTTGGGAGGCTAAGGCAAGCACCACATAAAAATAAACAAAATAAAGGCATACTGTCCATGCACAACTACCAAAAAAAGCAAAAATTAAGCAAAAGGAAACCTGTCTCCTTATTTCTGTTCCTTCTCCATCACTCCTTCCCATTTGTTACGAATTTGCAAGTAGGAGAGCACCTGAGGTGTAGGTCATTCATTTAGGTCTAGACTCTTGCAGGAACTGTCTTGGTGACCATCCCTGTATCCTTAGCCATTTGGTGTCGAACATCTAAGCAACTTCACTGCCCTGTCTGCTGGCCTCTGGGTCCACCCTGCTATCCAGAGTACTAGGCCTGTGTGGTTTCCGTGGCAGTGAAGGCCAGAAGAGTCTGAACAGCACCAGGTTGGGGAGACGGTGGCACTGGGTGAGCTGCTGTCTCCCTGGGTGCAAGACAGAACGTATCATTCTGTTTTTCCGTGAAACATTCTTGTGTGGTACATGTGAGGGAATTGCACCAAAACTAACACCAAAACAGCAGCCATACCATGTTCAGGCACTTTTCATTCCTCCAGAGCAGGAGGCTGACTTAGAGAAATTCTCATCACTCTGCTAGACAGACAAGATGTGAAGTAATTAGGGTATTCTGCTTCTGAATATTAATTGTCACCCTTTCCACACAATGCCTTTCCAGGAAAGTCAGTTCTGTGTCCTCAGAGGACCCCACTCCAGTTCAGGAGCCCCAGGCAAAACCTGGCTTTGAGCTTTTACTCTGGACGTTCATACAGTACGTCGCAGGCTGCTGAGGACAAGAAGGAGGAGCCCCTGCATTCCATCATCAGCAGCACTGAGACCGTTCAAGGTGATGCGATCTGGGGAGTCTTCCTTGGGTGGGGAAGGGGAAGTTTTTGAGGCAGAGACGTGATTGACAGAGCTGCCTATTGACGCTAGCCCCGTGTAGGTCTTGTTTATGGGGAGGGTTCCCTAGACTAGTGAGTCCTCCATGTCCATCCCAGCAAGCAACTTCTGGCTTTCTCCTGCTGAGTCTTGCCCCCTCTGGTGGTCACCTGAGAGTGTGCCGAGTGGCGATTCGGGGCACATCTGCTAAGTGATCCTGGAAGCAGGGCTTTGGCCCCGCTTCCGTAGGACTGAGCTCTGAAGCACGCAGGGTAGCCTCTAGAGCCAGGCCCGAAGGGGTTCTATTTCTGGTTTTTAAGTGAGGCAGCAAGAACATAATCTTTGATGTTGAGAGAAGTGAGTTTTTGTCATTTCCTTTTTTTAAGTAATTTAATAGAATGCCACTTTTTTGGAAACCATGATGCAGGGTCTGGTTTTCAGGGCCAGCCTGATTCTCAGGACCAGGAGCTTTAGGAAGTCGGCCTCCACAGCTCACTTGAGTGTGTTTCCCCTGTGTGGGGGGAAAGCTTTTCACGTGCACCCCATCCTTTCCATGAGGAGAAGAGCCACATGGAGGATGTGGCGAGTGTCCTGTTCCTGAGACCCCTTACCTGAGAGATTTCTCTTTTCTGTTCACTTTTCTTTTTTGTTCACCCTTCAAGAATATTTAAAACTTAGCATGGTGGCACACACCTATAATCCCAGCAACTCGGGAGGCTAAGGCAGGAAGATCAGGATCACAAGTTCAGGGCCAGCCTCAACAACTTAGCAAGACCCTGTCTCAAAATGAAAAGGGCTGGGGATGTAGCTCAGTGGTAAAGTGCTCCTGGGTTCAATCCCCACTACCAAAAAGAAAAAAAGGAATATTTAAAACTTAGAACCTTAAACATTCTTTTGAGTGTTACAGCATGTCCTTGCACAGAGGTGGAAACACGGTTTATTGGCTGCCTCTGTGATTCATTCCCAGGGTCCATCTCTAGACATGAGTTCCAGGCGGAGACGAAGAAGCTTTTGGACATCGTGGCCCGTTCCCTGTACTCAGAAAAAGAGGTGGGTGCCATCCATCGCTTCCAGGGCTCAAATGTGTCCTGGCAGGAGTGCTCTCACACTGTCCTGGGGAGCTCCAAGGATGCATTAGACTGCAGACAGGCCCAGACCCTAATCTGTCAGAGGGAGTATTTTCACCAAAGTCTGGTTCAGCTTCATGGATAAGTATATCCAGATGATTTGAGGGGGGCTAGATGGACTCTGGGAGTTATTTGAATTCTGCTGATAATTTAAAAATACCCCACATGCTGGCATGGGCTGTGCTGAGGTCCATTTCTGAGTTGCTGTTGGTGTGCCCTGAGGCCTGTCTGTTCACCTCTTTCCTGGTAGGACCAGGTCTAGTGGGGCATCAGTGACTGGAGGACACGCCCATCTGTGTGGGGAGCAGGGAGGGTTACAGAGGAGCTTTTCAAGGAGATTAAAACACATTTAAGGGTGACAGGACTTGGAAAAGGCAGAGAAGGAACAGGCTGTCGGTTCTGTGTTAATTGCTGCCAGGAAGAAGGGTGAAGCCCAGCGTTATGGGGTGGAAAGGGGCTTTTCAGGACATGCTGCAGATCTCCTGCCAGCCAGCCGCCTCCTCCACCTCACCTGTGTGCTCTGTGTGGGGCAGAGGTGCTTCCCAGACTCCGAGAGGACTCTTGGGCCTGGGGCCCGCCCTCCTTCTCCAGAAGATGGGGGCTCTGATGTTTGACCCCACTAGATGAAATGAAGCAGTGTACCTCTTAATGGAATAGGAGAGAAAGATGTTTGGGCGATATTTCATCATTCCTGTGCAAGAGATAGGAAAGAAATGGCCCCTTAAAGTCTGGGTTAATAGACATGTGATAACATCAGGCCTGACTGAAAACCCTGAAGGAGAGATCAGCAGGAGTCAGTCTGCCCCCGAAAACTGGGCTGGAGAGGAGCAACCCACCCTGATGTGTGGGCCTGCCTTGACCGTTCGTTTGGAGGCTGAGTGATCTGTGACAGGTCTCAACTTGGAGCTATGGCAGACACAGCCAGCCACCCAGATCCCGAGGAGTCAGTGTCCTTTGTCTTCTTTCCTCTTGCTTCTGTCTTGTAGGTGTTTATACGGGAGCTCATCTCCAATGCCAGCGATGCCTTGGAAAAGCTGCGTCACAAGTTGGTGTCTGATGGCCAGACACTGCCGGAAATGGAAATCCACCTGCAGACAGATGCTGAGAAAGGCACCATCACCATCCAGGTACCTCCCTCCTGGTGCTCAGATACAGCACCCTTCCCTCCTCTCAGAGGCAACCAGCATGGGCTGGTGTCCAGTGGCCCTGCTTCGTGACATGCTGACACAGGGAGGCCACACCCACCTGCCTTCCGGTTACATCTAGGCTCAAGTGACATGTGGACTCTCCTTCCTGTTCTGAGGGCTCTGGTCTTAAATTTACTATAAATTTGCACTTACCCATCATAGAAAATTTGGAACACACAGAAGGCGGAAGAGAATTTAAAATCCCCAGTCTATGGCTTGCCTTTTCATTATGTTTTGAAGAGCAAGAGAGTCTTGCTGCTGTTTCTTTATGATGACGCAGGGGTGGAATCCTCTTGCTAGAGAAGGCTCTGCACTAAGCTGGCCTCCAGCCCTTACGTTTTTAGTTTTAAGGAAGTCACGTCTGTGACTTTTGGCTGTTATGCTTCATGGTTTTCATGATCTGTCTGGTACATTTTTGCTTCTTCCAAAGTCAAAAGTTTTTCCAGCATATTCTTCTAGAAGGGTTGTAGCTTTAGCTTTTACATTTAGATCTGCGGTCCATTCCAAGTGAATTTTGGGTGTGGTGTGAGGTGGACTGCAATCTGCAGTGGGAGCTCGTGCCTTGTCCGGGGTGTCTGCACCTGGGAGCAGACCACGTGCTCTCAAGTTTGAGGGGGGCGGGCCTGTGGCGGCCTCCCTGGCACGTTGCCGGTCTTCATCTGCTGGGGCTGTCCCGTTGATGAGCAGCACTATGGTTGCCGGGATTCTGGAGGCCAGGCCGTCCACAGCCAGGCGGCCTCGCCAGCTGATCAGTGTGTGGCAGACGGAGCCCTGACCCCATTCCTGAAGGGAGCCTGCTGGCCTGGGGTGTTGGGGAATGCAGTGCCACCGCCTGCATGTGCCAAGCAGAGGGTGCAGAGCAGGCTGCATCTAGGATCAGAACTGTTTTCCTCCGAGTTACTGATGCAGTGTCTCCTCCATTGGTTTTCATTTGTGTGTGCTGGGGATGGAGCCCAGGTGTTCCTGCATGCTAAGCTCATGCTCTGCCCACTGCCAGGATTGTTTTAATAACAAATCTCCTGCCGGGCGTGGTGGTGCACACCTGTAATCCAAGCACTTGGGAGGCTGAGGCAGGAGGATCGCAAGTTCAAAGCCAGCCTCAGCAACTTAGCGAGGCCCTAAGCAACTCAGTGAGACCCTGTCTCTAAATACAAAATAGGGCTGGGGATGTGGCTCAGTGGTGAAGTGCCACTGGGTTCAATCCCTAGTACCAAAACAAACAAAAAACTTAATAACAAATCTCCTACTCCTTCTGATTTTCTCCAGTGATGCAGGGCTCACATAACTGGACTTGGGCTTTTCTGATGTGTGTGAGGTGTACTTCCCAGATCCCGTCTGGGTGGTACCACTGAGGCTGCCTGTGCCCCATGGGCCACGCTTGGCACTTAGTGTCTCTCTCCTCAGGACACTGGCATCGGGATGACACAGGAGGAACTGGTGTCCAACCTGGGCACAATCGCTAGATCAGGGTCAAAGGTAAGATGGCACAGTCATTGCTTCTCCTCCGCAGGGTGGGCCCTGTGAGAGCAGCGTCAGGGGTCACAGGAGCACTTTGCCCAGAGCTGGGGCTGGAGGCAAACAGTTCGCAGCTGTCGGTCATCTCCAGTGTGCCATTCGCCTCCTGAGGCCTTCCTGTGGCCCCCGGCCTCTGATCTGTGGGCTTGACGCCACGGCACAGTGACTGCCTCCTCCTGGGCAGCCTGGGGCTATGGTCTGCAGCTGTAGCAGGTCTGCTCCCAACACTTGGGGAGTCCCAGCCACTCGGGGGGTCATATGGCCACCAGCATGGCAGAAGCTGATGCTGAGAAGAGGAGAGGGACGGTCCGGGAGCCATCCTCAGCGTGTCTGTTCCGGCCAAGGCAGGCTGGAGCCCTTGCTGCCTGTTCTGGTGACTGAGGGCTTTTCTGTTTGTTTTTGTTGGCCTCGGTGGTATCATTGTCAGTCCAAAGCGACTCAGAGTTTTGTTTTTTTTTTTTTTTTTCCAGTGCTGGGGATTGAACCCAGGGCCTTGTGCTTACAAGGCAGGCACTCTACCAACTGAGCTAGATCCCCAGCCCCCAATTTCTGCTTTTAAAAAATTTGTGACCCTGACTTCCCCACCATTTGGGATGTCAGGGATGGTCTGCGCTCCTCTGTTGGCAGCTGCTGGTACATGTGGCGCTTTACATTTAAATGAAGTGAAAGGAGATGAAGTGTAAAGTTCAGTTCCTCAGTCACACCAGCCACATCCCAGGTGCTCTGCAGCCACTTGGTGCAGGTGCGGCACCTTCCCACCTCGGCAGGACGCCGTGTGGACTGTGTTGACCGCGGAGCCGTGCATTTTGCTCCCTGTTTGGCCTCACGCTGTCAGTACATTGGGGCCACGCGCTCTGCGCTCACTGCCAGCCTGCTGTGTGTTCAGATGCTGCGTCTGCAGACTCGTCCAACCTGGAGCATTTTATTTTTCCTTTTCGGTGCTGGGGATCGAACCCAGGGACACCTTACCACTGAGCCTTATCCCTAACCCTTTTTAGTTTTTATTTTGAGACAGGGCCTTGCTTAATTGCTGAGGCTGGCCTTGAACTTGTGATCCTCCTGCCTCAGTCTCCCTTTCCTGCTGGGAGGATATTTTTTTTAATTATCTCTGTACTCAGCACATACAGACATTCTGCTTGTCATTGTTCTCTAAAAAGTGTGGTGTGACTATTTACACAGCGTTTGCACTGTGTTAGGAAAGATGTGTCACACTCATGCTGAGCTGCTTTATACAAGGGACTTCAGCATCATGGGTTTTTGTATGTGGGGGGATCTTGGGACCACCCCCTGGTGCTGAGGGACACTGTGCTAGGATTATGCTAGTCTCCCCACAAGGCTTCGCGTCTTGGAGACGACGCAGAAGACAAACTAAGAGTCTTTGTTCTTCGCTCAGTGACCTGATGGGCAGAGGCACTTCAGCACCCACTCAGGTGTGATCCACAGGCCTGCCCTTGCCTTGAGACAGGTGGAAGTGTGAAGCTTCATGGATGAATAGGGACCCTTCCCCTTGGCCCATCTGTGTGTCTTTGGGTGGGTTGCTCCACCTCTCTGTGACTTAGTTATCTATAGCATGGAAAGAGGGCGTCTCAGCATGATCGCCTAAGCATTAACTGGGATTTTGATGTGTACTTGAAAACCTACACAGAAAGTGAGGACATCAGCTCCTGCTGACAGGGAGCAGCCTCCCTATGACCAGCCTTTGTCCCCTCAGGCCTTTCTGGAAGCACTGCAGAACCAGGCAGAGGCCAGCAGCAAGATCATCGGCCAGTTTGGAGTGGGTTTCTACTCGGCCTTCATGGTGGCTGACAGAGTTGAAGTCTACTCCCGCTCAGCAGCCCCTGGGAACCCGGGTTATCAGTGGCTTTCAGATGGGTAAGTTAGGAAGCAAGCCTACACCACGCAGGTGACGTCCTTGCCCTTGGGAACACTTGAGTTTGACCATAGTTTGGAAAGGGACTTTGTTGACCGTTTGTGAGCTGTGAATCTGACTCTCCTACTCTGGGAAGGTGGTCACTTTGTGACTCCAAATGCTCTGTGTGACTGGTCATCAGTCACTGTGCTCTGTGGTGCTGGCCGTCCAGGCTGAGCCCTGCGGTGGCTGGGTGTGGGACAGACCTTCCTCCTGGGCCCTCCCACAGACGGCTTCTTTGGCCTGGGTTCTGTGGTGCTCCTCTGGTCCCCCACCCTCTGGGTTCTTGTCCTGTGCCCGCCAGGCCCAGGTTCTGGGAGGCCTCTGCAGCAGGTGGTAGCACTGTGAGCCGCTGGCTGGCTTTCTGCCCTCTGTGTGCTTGAGGGTGACACCTGCCAAGTTGATTGGGGGCGTTTCAACACACTGCAGTGTGTTTGAGGAGCGTGGGGACTTAACCGAGTGTGAGCAGTGTGTTCAGCTGGCCCCAGAACTTCCTTTCTGGGTCGTGCACCCCACCTGTGCATAGCAGCCCCTGGGCCAGGAGGCCTGGCTGGAGCACAGCCTGCGCCTCCCTCAGTCCACAGAAGTGGCTCTGCGAGTGCACGTGGCCCAGGTGTCAGCAAGGCCCCATCTGGGAAGGTTCCTCTGCCCTCATTTCTTTTCTTTTTTTTTCTTTTTCTTTTTCTTTTTTTAAGAATTTAACTTTATTTATTTATTTGGGGGGAGACCAAGGATTGACCTCGGGCACTCCACCACTGAGCCACATCCCCAGCCTCATCTTGTATTTTATTTAGAGACAGGGTCTCACTGAGTTGCTTAGTGCCTTGCTTTTCTTGAAGCCGGCTTTGGATTTGCGATCCCCCTGCCTCAGCCTCCTGAGCCACTGGGATTACAGCATGTGCCACTGCGCCTGGCTGAACCTTTATTTTTTGTTTGTTATGTGGTGCTGAGAATCAAATCCAGTGCCTCAACTGTGCTAGGCAAGTGCTCTACCACTGAGCCGCAACCCCAGCCCCTCTTCCCTCACTTCTGAAGTGGGCTCTGCCGCAGTTCAGAAACTGCACAGGTGTCTGGTGCTGATTTGGAGCTGGGCCAGGCCCCATTGGTGTCCTGGGTCTGCTTTCTGGTCACTCAGGCCCAAGGAATCCTCTAAGAGAGCCTGGGAGCTTATACCTGCACCCCAGGACAGAGGTCCTTATCCCTGGTGTTCACTCTGTGACCTGAGGAGTTCTGCCTGGGTCAGAGGGGGCACATCTGGCCTCGCCCCTGTTGGCTTGGGCTCTGCTTGTGAAAGTCCCAGGAAAGCAGCCGACTTTGCCCTGCAGCACTCTGTGGGCAGTGACACTGGGAACTGACTTCCTTTGCCTTGGTCTTAGCTCTGGAGTGTTCGAAATCGCTGAAGCTTCAGGTGTCAGAACTGGAACCAAAATTGTCATCCACCTCAAGTCAGACTGCAGAGAGTTTGCCAATGAGGCCCGGGTTCGAGGTGAGTGGCTCCCAGGCCCCCACTGACCTCTGGACTTGTGTGGTAGCCGAGTGGGTTGGTGAGATGGATGCAGATGAGAAGGGCTGGGCAAGGACTGGGCTCCAGCGAGGCCGATAGGTCTGTGGACCACAAATTCTCGCAGACTCTTGGGTACCCCGAGGGAAGGCTTGTTGGCAGATGGCGCAGCCCTCGATCTTTTGTAGCCTTGGTGGGCCTGGCAGAGTTGTCCTGCTGCAAGAACTTGGGACCTGCGGCCTCCCTCCCAAAGGGAACACTTCCGTGGGCCATTTCAGTCTCCCCAAAAGCCCACAGAGTCCCAGCTAGCCCGCGTGGGCTCACATTGGACCCGGCCCTGGGAGTCGTCTTCTCTTCAGGTTCTGTCCCCTTGTGACTGGCGGGCAGGAGCTGTGTCCTCGCTGGGCCCTGCTGCACTGTGAGGTGGGCACAACCCAGCAAGCCTTGTCCTGGCGCCACAGCAGCTCTTCACCTTGTCTCTCTCCTGCAGACGTGGTAACAAAGTACAGCAACTTCGTCAGCTTCCCTCTGTTCCTTAATGGAAGGCGGATTAACACCTTGCAGGTGAGGCCCTGAGCTACCTGCAAGGCTCAGGCGGCCCTGCAGACAGATGTGCACACTCCACGGACAGAGGGCAGAGGTGACAGGGTCACTGCCCAGAATCAGAAGACAAGGCATCGCTTGTGGAGAGAGGAGACTGGGGGTGTTGGCAGGGTCCCCAGTCTGCGTCAGTCTTGGTAGATGGCATGATTCTCTCTTGCTCAGCTCCAGTCCCCTGGGTGGCTCTTGCCCAACCTTGCTGCCTTGAAGAAAGGGCGCTTGTGTAGGAGCTTTTCATGTGTCAGCCCGTTCTCCCCAGTGCTGGAGGGGTGGAGCTGGAGGGCCAGCCCCCACCCATGCATCCTACAGGGCTATGGTGGGCAGCGCTCCACTGTGCCCCGTCCATCACTGTCCCCAGGCCCTCTGGATGGTGGACCCCAAGGACGTCAGCGAGTCGCAGCATGAGGAGTTCTACCGCTACCTGGCCCAGGCGTTCGACAAGCCCCGCTATACCCTGCACTACAGGGCAGACGCGCCCCTCAACATCCGCAGCCTCTTCTACGTGCCAGAGACGGTGAGTCCCTTGGCTCAGACCTGTGCGGCCCTCACACTGCAGCTGCCCCTGGAGCCAGGGCATTCCTGTGGGGACGTCTTCCTGTAGACGTGCCACTCATTGGCGGGATTGGAGCAGAAGAGCAGAGGCCTCTGGGTGGGGAGCACAGGCTCCTCAGTCCCATGTGCACGGTGCAGGGTGCTTCCTGTGACCTCTCAGCAGGTCTGGTCTCGGGTGCTCAGGGTGCACAGGGAGGGGCCCTTGGAGCAGCTGCGTGCTCGCTGGGCTGGGCTGGGCTGGGCTGGGCAGGGCAGGGCAGGGCAGGGCAGGGCAGGGCAGGCTGTGCTGCAGGTCGGGCGCAGCTCTCCTCAGGATGCTGCAGAAAGGGCTCTGCTGGCTTCACTGTCACGGTGTGCTTTCACTTGTCCCCACCCTGATTCTGGGGGCACTTGGAAATGGGAGATCCTACAGTGGAGAGGCCTATACAGGGTTTAGTCCCCAGGTTCCCGGGCCTTCACCTGCCAGACTGTAATAGTGCCCATTTCTCAACATCCCTTTAGAAAGAGCTGGACTGTGCCCTCCCTCCAGGTGAGGTCCATGGGCTGCAGCCTCAGCACCCTCTGGGTCTTATTACAAATGCTGAGTTGCAGCCCACCAGCACCTCCTGGGTCAGAGCCCACACTAGCAGGACCCACTGCTGAGGCAGAGCAGGTACCAGCAGGCTTTTTAAAAATTTTCAGAGATGGTGGTGCTGGTAATGGAACCCAGGGGTGTTTAACCACTGAGCCACATCCCCAGCCTTTTTTTTTTTTACAAGCACACGGCTCTGGGGTCAATCCCCAGGGCCTTGTGCTTGTGAGGCAGGCACTCTACCAACTGAGCTATATCCCCAGCCCCTTAATTTTTTATTTTGATACAGGGTCTCACTAAGTTGCTCAGCCTGACCTCCAGTTTGTGATCCTCCTGCCTCACCCCATCAGAGTCACTGAGATTACAGGCGTGGACCACCTTGCCTCGCTTTCTCCAGCCCTTTGAATTTTTTATTTATTTTTTTGTTTGTTTGTTTTGCAGTGCTGGGGATTGAACCCAGGGCCTTGTGCTTAATTTTTTATTTTGAGACAGTATCTCCCTGAGTCATTGAGGCTGACCTGAAACTTGTGATTCTCCTGCCTCAGCATCCCAAGTAGCCAGGATTACAGGTGTGTACCCTGGCTGACCCAGGATGCATTTCTGTGAGGGCAGAGAGCACATGGTCTCTGTGTGACTGCTGACCCTAATGCTATGGTGAGAGAGCCCCACAGACAGGGCCTTGGGAACCCCTGGGCCTGTAGATGTTAAGATGGTGGCTTCATATCTTTCCACATGTCATTAGTTATTTAATTTTTTCCCCAACCATTTAAAACTGTATCAGTCATCCTCAGCTCATGCAGATAGGCAGCGAGCCAGGTTTGGCCTCTGGGCTGTGGTTTGCTGGCCCCTGATTTACCACCAGGTTTGGCTCCATTCTTGGAGACATGCACGTCCTTTTGTATCTTCTCTTGGGAGTGGGCTGGGGAGGGTAGCAGCTGTCCAGCGAAGGGCACCTCCTGGCGGAGCCTGGTGTAGGTGTTGTGGGAGTGTCCTCCCTGGACTAGGCCTCTGGTGGAACTCACCCTTTGGCCTTTTCTGCCCTCTGGGTCCTTTGCCCAAGGTAGCCTTGGGAAGCTATCTAGCTTCTTACTACTGGGCTCTGCCTCCCTGTGGCCAATGTGGATTTCTGCCACTGCCACCTGACCTTGTCCTTTTTTTCCTCAGAAACCGTCCATGTTTGACGTGAGCAGGGAGCTGGGCTCCAGTGTGGCGCTGTACAGTCGCAAAGTCCTCATCCAGACCAAGGCTGCAGACATCCTTCCCAAGTGGCTGCGCTTCGTTCGAGGTACAATGGCCTGCCACCTGTGTGGACCGTGGCCTTGAGTCTGCGAGTGGCTTCCCGTGTGGCCTTACATTGCTCACTGTTTGCAAAGTGTGTTGCTGGTCTGGCTCTCAGATCAGCTTTCCCAAGCCTGGCTCACTGTGGCTGGGAAAATAGCTCAGAGGCTCTAGGGCTGTTTCCAGCCTCAACATTAGTTGTGGCTGATTTGAATAAGAGGGCGGGAGGAGATTGGGTAGTTTCAGTGATTAGAAATATCTTGTGAGTTTCAGATTCATGCATGAATTGTGTTGAACTTGAGATCATAGTTGAATAAAGAATTCAGTGTTTAGATCTTTGTGTCATTGAGCACAAAGGTGCTTACTGTCCGTGATGTAGCTAGGGTTTTTTTCACCTTTTTTCTTTTTTTTTAACCAGGCATTGAACCCAGGGGTGCTTTACCATTGAGCCACATCCCCAGCCCTTTTTTGTTTCATTTAGAGACAGGGTCTTGCTAAGTTTCTGAGGCTGGCTTTGAACTTGCGATCCTCCTGCCTCAGCCTCCCCAGTCACTGGGATTGCAGGCATGCACCACTGCACCTGGTCTAGCTAGAGTTTTTAAGGTCGAATCCCGGATGTGTTTGCTGCGTGTCCCAGGGCCCCCGCGGCTGTAGGCACCACCCCTAGCCCAGGCCAGGTCTGCTCTCAGATGTGTCTTGTCCCCAGAGTGTCTGTAGCCCCCTGTCTTCTTGCTCCTCCTTCACCACCTGTGGCTCACATAAGGCCAGGCTGTGAGGCAAAGGGCCAGTTAAGAGCACAGGGCTCTTGGGTAGTGGTTGAGGGGTCACAGGTGCCGGGAGGCTCTGACCTGCCCTGTCCTTGCAGGTGTGGTGGACAGTGAGGACATCCCTCTGAACCTCAGCCGGGAACTCCTGCAGGAGAGTGCACTCATCCGGTGAGCTTCCGGGACGGGGCAGTGTGTGCTTCCTGTTGAGAATCAGGCGCTCCAGCTTGGCTGTGCCTCCCAGGCCTGGGCTTGGCTCACAGGCACGAGGGCCGTGCAGAGAGCAGAAAGCTGAGCCTGCCTACTCTGGAGCAACTCAGTCTGTGGTCTGGAAGGTTTGAGACTCACTGATCATCACCAAGCAGTCCAGACAGGACAGGGGCCGTGGGGCCAGCTGGGGTGCCCAGCTACACCGGGACAAGGCTCTTGGCAGTGGCCTGCGGCCGACCTGCCCTGTGCAGAGGAGGAACTCCAGCACAGGATTCTCATCAACACCTTTGCCCACTCTGGTTCTGGCTCTCCAGAGAGTCTTTTCAAACTGCATTCAGTGGCTGTTTTTCTCCTGGTGAAAGTTAATATTTGCTTTTAATGGACATATGTCTCACCTGTAATCCTAACCTAGAAATGGCCACAGTTTACGTTTTAGGGTTCAAGAGATAGGAGCAGGTTTTAGAACTAGAGTATGTACAAAAATCAGATCGGAGCCAGGCATGATGGGGCACACCTGTAATCCTGGGTACTTGGGAGGCCAAGGCAGAAGGATCACAAGTTCAAGACCAGCCTGGACAACTGAGTTGAAACCCTTTTTCAAAAAATAAGACTGGGGATATCGTTCAGTGGTAGAGTGCCCTTAGGTTGAATCCTCAGTACCATCCCGCAAAAAAGCCAAATTGGAAATAGGGCCTTCAGAAGTATCCAGATTGCCCATAAAGAGCAAGATGCAGCAGCAGCAGCAGCATGCCCCACGGGGGTCTGGCCAGAGCGTGAGCAAGTTGGACTTGTGACTGCTCTTCGTGGTCGGGAGGAGGTGCTTCCTGTGTGGAGGAGGGGCACACTCGCTGGTGGACACCTGCCTGGAGAGGAGCCCAGGCTGGCTCATATTTGTACTCTTTTTCTTTTTTGTTATGTAGTAACATAACATTATTATTTTATGAGCCATAACATTGTTATTTTGGGTATTTCCTACTATGAATTTTGGGGGATGCTCTTTTAATAAGTGCATAGTAACATGTCTCACGGATGTGTATAGTTCATCCAGTCCCTTAGGGTAGAACAGGTTATTTTTCCTATTAAAACAAACAGAAGGTTTAATAAATGAAAACGGGACCTCAGTACCTTGTACCAGTCTGTGCCAGTGATGCGGGGCTCCTGGCAACTATGGCCCTCTGCTTCACGACTAGTGTGGCCAAGGGCAGCGCACCTGCTCACTCTGGCAGGGTGGCTTCCACTGCTGGTGGCAGAGTGCTTTGGTGCATTTGCAAGAGTGCTGAGTGAACCTGCAGGCCCATGGGGTTGGCATGCTTTGCTGCACGTTCATGGGAAGGGCTGGGGGCTCCCATTTGTGGCCCATCCCTACCGTTCAGCCCAGGGGACCGCAATCAGGGAGATTCCAGGCACCAACCACATCTTGGAGCTGGAGAGACCAGCTTCCTAGAACCAGGAAGCTCTGGTGAAGTGACCCTGGGTTGACCTTACAGACTGTGCCGAGTCCTTGTCACACAGTCCCCAGAGCCTGCGCTGCGGAGAGGTCATGCTCGTCAGTCAGCACACCTTCATGCTCTGCCTGCTGTGGCCCAGGGTCTGTGCCCCAGCTGCAGAGGGCATGTCTGGCCCCCGGGTCACTGCTTGTGGCTGTCAGATTGCCAGTCTGATGGCTCATCTCAATTTCAAGAGTCCACCTTAAGGAGAAGTTTTGGAAGAATTCCAAATTCTGTAAGGAGTGTTTGTTGCCTGAACTCTTCAGGCAGGTTTCCTTCTCCCTGCCCATCTTCCTTCAGACACCGTGCGGTCCTGTGTGGCTCCAGGGCAGCCTCAGGGTCAGGGTTCTGTGTTGCCATCTTCACTGCCACCGTCTGCCCTAGGCCAGTGCAGGCTCCACTGCTCTCCACTGAAGATGAGCACTGGGCTCTCCTCGACTCCTGTGTCCAGGATGCTGTTGGGGAGGTCTGTCGTCCTGTGAGGTGACCCTGTGTTTGCACTGAGGCCCTGGTGAGAAAGCACGAGGGGACAGTCCTGTCAGGTGTGGCATGGTTCCAGCTTATCCCGTGCCTGAGGTTCATAGTGACACTTGGCTGAGGGTTGTCTGCAGGTGTGTCCACATGGTGCCTCTTGACCTTGTCATTACTGACCAGCTCAGGTGATTTGAAGCAGTGTAAACACACCATCTTCAAACTTTAGTGTATTCATTTATGATCTTTAAATGTTATAATGTTTATAATTTATGATCAGATTTTCCATTTTCGCCGAAGGGTAATTGTTACGTCAGGCTTGGTTGAGGTGCCTTGGGCGTCAGTTCACACTCGTGCCTGCAGGGGGCGCCCCTCTGCTCGCCACCGCAGGCCCAGTGGTGCTGCTATTCACACATCTTTGTGGGCGCACTGGCCATTTTCTCTGAACGCTTCTCAGAAGCTAGCATTCATGGTGAGTGAATTCTGTTCCCAGGAAGCTCCGGGACGTGTTACAGCAGAGGCTGATCAAGTTCTTCGTTGACCAGAGCAAAAGGGACCCTGAGAAGTATGCAAAGTTCTTTGAAGATTATGGCTTGTTCATGAGGGAGGGCATTGTGACCACTGCAGAGCAGGAGGTCAAGGTAAGGCTGGCTCTCCAGGCCTCCCTCTGGACACAGCGATGGGGCCACCAGCACCTGGCCACTGCTGCAGGGTCAGTGCACTGAATGCGGGACTTGGGGCCTCTGCCAGTAGGCATAGCAAGCTGAGCACGTGGTGGACGCATGCCCTTTCCTGGCCCCACAGGCCCTGTGGCTCTTGGCTCAAGGGCTGAGCCCCTTCTGAGGTGCACACCCTGAAGCAGGCAGGAAGAGGGGCGCACACTAAATCAGGGTGTTAGGGGCTCAGCAAGCTGAGGGGTCTGGTGTTAACAAGGGGTTTTCGTTGGGTGATGGTGAAAGTCCTCAGCACTGCTGTTGGTCACTGAGGTGTTTTCATACCTTAAACCCTTTATTGTCACACTTTTGAAATGTACAGGACAGTGGCATAGCACAGCCGCAGCGCTCTCCAGCTCTGGCACCGCTAAGTCCCAGGATGGGCTGGTCCTGCTTGCGGACCAAGCCCATGTGCTGGTTTGGACTGTTGACTTCCTGCCAGCCAGGGAAGGGGGCTGGGCATGGTGGCTCGCACTGACACCCCCGTCCTAGGGGCAGACTCCGCTGCCCTTGGCCCAGGGCTTCCAGCTTGCCATTCGCCATTCGTTTCCACTGGTCTGACCTTTACTTAGTGGACCTGGTAGCCTTGGCCTTTTTCAAGTGCTCTGTGAACGTGCATACCAGGAAGGGTCCCACGCCTACCGTGAGCAGGACTGTATCATGGCCACTCCCAGGCCGTCCTGGTCTTCATCTTTCCCTCCATTTGTCTGCTTCTGTCCACCTTGAGTCCCAGGCGTGACACTTGCGTTTGGGCCTGTCCCTGGGTTCCCACACTCCCTGCCCGACTCTGCCACAGCTGTCAGAGGAGGCAGCAGCTTGGATAAGGCAGTATCTGGGCTGGGGACACCAGGGACCAGGCTCCTCGTCCGTCACATGCAGCCCACGGGGACCCTAGCTGTCACGTCTGCTAACCCTCCTCTTAGGGTCCTTTTCCACGGCCCACTCTTGCACCCCACTGGCCAGAGCTTGTCACTGGCCACCCCTGGCTGTGAAGGAGCCTGGGAAATGTGGACTTCACATCCAGATCCAGATGCCACAGAGACGGACTATCACTGAGGACAGGGAAGCTGCTGGAGCAGGGGCAGGTCTTTGTGGATGGGTTATGGCCACCCCAGGACAGGGGGCCCTGGGCCATATGGGGGAGCAAGTCCTTCCCAGGTCCCTGCCCCTTGCTAGGTGGGGGTGTGTGGGCAGAGTGAGGCCCGTGGCCTCCAGGGTGGAGCTGCTCCGAGCCTAGACCTGGAGCGGGCAGTGACATGCCTGTCTGTCCACAGGAGGACATCGCGAAGCTGCTGCGGTACGAGTCTTCAGCTCTGCCTGCTGGGCAGCTGACCAGCCTGTCGGACTACGCTGGCCGCATGCAGGCCGGCACCCGCAACATCTACTACCTGTGTGCCCCCAGCCGGCACCTGGCGGAGCACTCGCCCTACTACGAGGCCATGAAGCAGAAGCACACGGAGGTGCGCAAGCAGCCAGGCTTCCTCCCTGTGGGGGTCTCAAGCATCCAGCCAGCATGCCCACCCCAGGGCAGCCGGAGGCCTTCCTGGCAGAGCCCACCCTGCCCCACCCCGTGGAGGGTTTCTGCTGCTGGGCAGCCAGAGCCTCCCTCCTGCCTCGGTGAACTCTTACTCCGTCTGGGGAGAGCCTGAGGGACGTGCTGAGAGGAGGTGTCCCCTCTTCTGTTACATGTCCACTGAGGCTCTGTGACGTCGGCAGGTCCTCTTCTGTTACGAGCAGTTTGACGAGCTCACCTTGCTGCACCTTCGAGAGTTTGACAGGAAGAAGCTGATCTCAGTAGAGACGGACATCGTGGTCGATCACTACAAGGAGGAAAAGTTTGAGGACACGTCCGCAGGTGGGCTTGCTTTCCTCTCCAGGCACAGGGCCAGCACGGGTTGTGGCCTCAGTAGCAGGCAAGACCACATGGCCTGGGGCTGACGCTTGGTCCTGAGGGCTTCTCCTGGCCTGTCTGGGGCTTACCTGGGTGTTCTTTTTCACTTGGGTTTAGGGAAAGAAGCTGCTCGGTAATATCTTAACAATTCATGGAAAATGTTGAGGTCTCAGGGCCTCTGACACTCCTTCCATGGCGGCTCCTGCAGTTGACCAAGCATCCCAGGAGAATCAGATTTGGGTTATTTTCCCTTCAGAGTTAGGGTTGAACTCAGGGCCTCCCCCATGCTAGGCAAGTGCTCTGCTGCTGAGCTACATCCCAGCTGGTTTTGCCTTTTCTTTTGAGATTCAGTTTTGCTAAGTTGCCCAGGCTGGCCTGGAACTCTGGCCTTGAAGTCCTCCTGCCTCAGTCTTGCAGGTGACTGGGATCACAAGCGTGCACCATTGTGCCAGTGTAGGAGTGTTTGTTTTAAGCCCTAAAAGTATTACTTGGAAGGCTGGGTGTGGCTCAGTGGCGCCTGTGAGGCCCTAGGTTCAATCCCCAGCACTGCCCTCACCACGACCACCAAAAAAATAAGTAATTACACAGGCCTCAGGCAACTGAAGTGCCCTCCTGAGGTTTTCACTGTAATGAAATGAGTCTTCTGGAGCAGGAGGCCGTGGGGAGGGCAGGTGTGGGGACAGCCCAAGGAAGGAACCGTGTGGGCTCCTTGTTGCGGGCAATGGCTTGCTCATGCCCATTGTTGCACAGCCAGTGACCGCCTGTCTGAGAAGGAGACAGAGGAGCTGATGGCCTGGATGAGGAACGCGCTGGGGTCTCGAGTTGCCAACGTGAAGGTGAGGCTTGCTGGCACGTCGCCCTTCCCTGTGCCGAGTCGCTGGCCTGTGGGTGCTGGCTGGCAGTGATGGAAGCCTGCAGCATGTGGCGGAGGTCTTGGGAACTGAGGAGGTAGAAGGAGCAGCCAGGTCCCCAGCAGCTGCCTCAGGGCCAGCCTGCTCTGGACCCTACAGAGGCTGCGTGGCTAACGTGGGGGGAGCTCATGTTCTCAATTGGGGTCTTAGTGGGGTTCTGGTGGGCTTAAGAGAGCAAGCGAGAGGCAGGTCCAGGAGGCAGGAAGGCGGGGTGGCCCTGGATGGAAGAGAAGGACTCTGCAGAGCATCGGCAGCCAGCCCTGCAGACAGGGGCACCTGGTGGCACCTGCTTCTGTGCTGCGTGTTGTCCCTGCTTCACAAACGCCAGGTCCTTAAGCCCTGGGCACTGTTGTCCCCGTCTGCGGTGAGGAAGTAGGGCCACAGCTGGACACGAGGAGGCAGGGTCTGAATCGGAGCTCAGGTCTTGTTCCCCAGTGGCCAGGCTGGAGGGCAGGAGGGTTCTCAGCCTGCCAGGAGGCAAGGGTCCCAGCCACTCGGGACACTGGCGGTGAATGGCTTGCATGGTGGGAAGAGGAAGAGCAGGGCTGCAGGACAGGCGGAGGAGGCCCACAGACAAGGGCCTGCCCTGGGGCTGGGCCCAAAGGCCATGTTGGGCCCTCAGAGATGGTGGTGGGCTCCACAGGCCTGTGAACAGCACCGTGCAAGACAGACCTGCCGCGCAGACGCAAGGGACCCGTGCTTCAGGGAGGAGGCCCAGGCCTCAGTGCCTTCACAGGGTCCCTCCTCAGTGGCCATGGGGAGGGGGATGGCTCCGGGCTGTGAGGGGTTGTCCCTGAAGCCCCGTCTTCTTTCCCATTGTGTCGGGGAGCTTCACCCCTGCTTTAGACCCTGCCAGGCCTGGCCCCTTTCCCTCTGGGGTCCCTCTCAGCTCCACCCTGACCTTGCTTGCAGGTGACTCTCCGCCTGGACACCCACCCTGCCATGGTGACGGTGCTAGAGATGGGGGCTGCGCGGCACTTCCTGCGCATGCAGCAGCTGGCCAAGACGCAAGAGGAGCGCGCCCAGCTCCTCCAGCCCACGCTGGAGGTCAATCCCAGGTGCGGCCCAGGCGCCTTTCTGACCTGCTGAGGGTTTGTTTTTGTTGGGTTTTTTGTTTTTTGTTTTTTTGTTTTGTTTTGTTTTTTTAGTATCAGGGATTGAACTCGTGCACTCAACCACTGAGTCACTTCCCCACCCCTATTTGTATTTTATTTAGAAACAATGTCTCACTGAGTTGCTAGCACCTCACTTTTGGTGAGGCTAACCTTGAACTCACAATCCTGTGCTTCAGCCTCCCGAGCTGCTGGGATTACAAGCATGCGGCACCGTGGCCAGCTTGCTAAGGGGTTTTTATTGTACGTGGCCGTGCATCTTTCTCAAGGCACAGGAAAGTACACAAAGCTTTTGTGCAGGTGGACAGCTGTTTATAAGGAGACGTGTTACTGTGACAAAATACCTGAGAGATTCAACTTAGAAAGAGGAAAGGTTTATTTTGGCTCACAGTTTCAGAGTTTTTAGCCCATCTTGATTTGGCTTGGTCTAGGCAGAACATGGCAGGCGTGTGTGATGGCAGCAAAACGTAAAGAGAGAGGAGGAACTAGAGTCCCAAGGTCCCTTTCAAGGGCACATCCCCAGTGACCTAACTTTCTTCCAGAGGGCCCCAGCTCCTAAAGGTTCCTCCCCCTTCCACTGGTGCCACAGATTGGGGGCTGAGCCTTTAACATGTGAGACCATCAACAGTCTAAAAGAATGATTTTTAAAAACACTGTATTCAGTAAGATTTAAATGGACTGGACCATGCTGGACTCTCAGTCGCCCTCATGGGTCAGTGCGTCTCACACTACTGCCACGCCTCACTTTGCGCTGCACCTCAGTCTTTGTTCCTTAACGCAGCCTGGTTGGCCCCTTGAACCCAGGGGAATGGGGTCCCAGCACACGTGCCTCTCCTTCCCCGGCTTTCCTGTGGACGCTGGGGTTGTACCTGGGTCTCCCACCGAGCCACACCTTTTACTCCATTGAGTTCAGGGCCTTGGTAAGTTGCCTGGCCTGGAACCGCCAGTCCCCCTGCCTCTGGTGTGCCACTGTGCCTGGCAGGAATATACTCTTTGAAGTCTTTCACACAGCACCTGAGGGTGGCTCCCAGGGAGTGACCCCACTGTACCAGGCGCCTCCGCTCAGCTTGTTCGTGCCTTCTGCTCTGGTGGGCGTTGTGGTTTCCAGCTTGGGGCTGTTAGAACAGGGTGCTGTGCACTCTGATCCCAGGCCTGTGGTCTCTGGGAGGTCCTCAGCTGGCCCCTTGGCACCTGGAGCTATGTGTCCCCCACAGGGCAGGTCCCTGGGCCCATGACGCCTCCTGGGCTTGACACTTCCGCAGGCATTTCCTGGCCTGGGGCTGGGCCCTTTCCTCCTCTGGGCTCTCTTTGTCCTAGTTCCTTGTGTGTCCATTGGTGACTGGCTCCTCCCTCTTCCCACCTGTCTTAAGGTGTCTCTGATGAGTAGAAGCTCGTGACTTGATCAGAGCTAGACTTCTTCCACTGGAGGCCCTCGTTTGTTCACTGCTTTTCCTTTTAGGCTGGGCAGCTCTGCGGCTGACGGTTGGTCCTGGGAGGTCTGATTTCTGTCTATCCGCACAACAGCTGTCAGGCCGCCCACCTGCTGCACACACCTGTCCTTGCCCAGGGCATGGGGTGTCAGGTGGCCACACACACGTCCCCTGGCTGCACACACCTGTCCTTGCCCAGGGCATGGGATGTCAGGTGGCCACACACACGTCCCCTGCCAGTTCTGCAGGGTCCTGGGTTGCTCGTCTTTCCCAGGTCTGCCCCTGCTGTCCTCGAGCAGAGCTCAGCCACTGCTCCTGTGTAGGTGGCCTGACCCGAGCCACGCCCATGCAGACCCACAGAAATGCCAGCAGTCCTGATGGAGATTGTCTTAACTCCCTACATCAATTTTTGGAAGAATTGACATCTTTCTGTTGATGGATGTATTTTTCTCCATTTACTTAGGTTTTTAGTACCTTTTGGCAAGTTAGGTTCTCTGTGTGGTTCCTTTAGTTTTTTTGTTGTGTTGTTTTGTTTTGTACTGGGGATTGAATCCGGAGGGGCTTAGCCACTGAGCCACATCTCCAGCCCTTTATATTTTATTTAGACAGGGTCTCACTGAGTTGTTTGGTGCCTCACTGAGATGCTGAGGCTGGCTTTGAACTCACAAACCTCCTGGCTCAGCCTCCCAAGCTGCTGGGATTATAGGTTTGCACACTGTACCTATCGTGTTCCTTTAGTTTTTATAATTGGTATCTTTTTTCCTGAGATGGAATCTCCCTAAGTTGCCCAGGCTGGCCTTGAACTCACAGTACTCCTGTGTCACCTCCTGAGTCTCTGGGATTGCAGGTGTGTGCCAAGCCGGGCTCTGATAGTGTCCTGCACACTACTGTTGAGTCCAGGGTGCTCTACCCTGAGCTGCATCCCCAGCTCTTTTTATTTTGTATTTTGAGACAGGGTCTCACTGAGTTGCTGAAGCTGGCCTAGAACTTGCGATCCTGCTTCCATCTCCCTAGTTGGGATTCCAGGTGTGCACCACCACATCCAGCTGGCTTCTGATGTCTTTGTATTAAATATTAAAATTTTTCATTTTCTGAACTGTTTTTGTTTTTTTTTTTAAATTGGTAACAATCTTTTCAAATGAAATTATGTAAACAAAGATGTTAATGGCAAAGGAGAGCCCTAATCCGCTCCTCACCCCGCCGCGCAGCTGCTTGGAGCTCTGTTCGTGTGGGTTTTCCTGTGACACAAGTCTTAATTTTTTCATTTGTCACTTTATTGTAAAATAGTGGGGTCGGGAGGTAGCTGCCCCAGGTCACCAGCATGGAAGCTCTGGGCTGGCTCTGGGCTGTGACGGCCGCTGCTGACGGGCGCAGCCACGAAACCCCTTCTGTCCCCATGCTGCATGCAGGTGGCCAAGGGCCTCACTGCTCAGTTGCGCTTTTAAAACTTGTAGCACCTTCACGTGGTTCAAAACTGGAACGAACCAAGAGTGGACAGGGAGAACGTCCCCTCCTGGCCTTGTCCCCGGTGCAGCCAGCAGTGTGTCACGGGGGCAGCACGGAGGCCTCGCCTGGCTTTCCTCACTCGGTGTGTAACCAGGGACCTCATGCTGAGCCTCAGGAAGGCCTCCCTTTTTCGGCTGTGTGGACGCCACTGAAGACACATGGGAGGTGCTTCCTGCTAGGGTGCTGTCTGGGGACAGAGCTGCTGCTCTGCGATGTCACCCGTGCATAATTGGGGACCTCAGTTCTCTAGAGGCTGTAGGTAAATTCCCATTCCTCCTGTGCCCTGAGCTCCATGTGCGTTTCTTCTTACAAGGTTAAACTGCCTTATTTTTCCTTTGCAGGAAAAAGTTTTTATCATCTTTCCTTTTTGGCTTCTGGGTTTGTATTTTGCTGGAAAAATCACCTTCTGGGATTACCTTTGATCCCAGTTAATTGGTCTAAGGAAGGCGGGAATCTGGTCTTAGGTTTCCTGGTGGACGTGCGGCGACACCGCAGGCCCCGCTGTCCTCCCTGCGCCTTGCCCTCACCTCGGCACATGTGCCTCCAGGGCCTTCTGGGCTGTTGCTCTGCTGTGGGTTTTAATGATCTATTCCTAAACTTGTGGACTGTTTTGGGATTTATTAGCCATTTTTGGAATGTTCTGGTAACCCCCTCTCAGGGCTCAGGAGGTAAGAGGCCCTGAACCGGGGGACAGAGCCCAGCCCGAGCCGACCCCGCTGTGGTTCCCACATTGCAGGCACATGCTGATCAGGAAGCTCAGCCAGCTGAGGGAGCCTGAGCCAGAGCTGGCCCAGCTGCTGGTGGACCAGGTGAGAGGAGCTGGGCTTGCCCAGGACGCCCCGCCCACCTCGCCTTTGCCTTTTGGGTCCCCAGCCCTACGATGTTCCACCCTTGCCTTTCAGATCTATGACAACGCCATGATAGCAGCAGGGCTGGTGGACGATCCCAGGCCCATGGTCAGCCGCCTCAATGACCTTCTCGTCAAGGCCCTGGAGAGACGCTGATGCCTGGTCCTCAGGTGACCAAGGAGATGTGTACCTGGGAAGTGTCCCCCACACAGAGGCAGTAAGGACAGGAGACCACCTCCTTGAGCTTTATTTACCTCCATTAAAAGTATTTCTTAACCCACATTTGGACTCTGTCCAGGTTTCAAGATGGTCGAGTGAGGTAGCCCTTGGCTGGGAGCTGCAGGGTCTCTAACTCCTGTCAGGCTATCCTCAGTGTCACCTCCACTGGGTAGTGGTCACTGATGGCCTTAGCCTATGGGGCACGTGCAGGGTGTCAGGACTTAAACCCAGGCCTTTCCTGGAGGAAGAGCACCATCTACCCACCCCGAGCTGGCAGGGTGCACACTTACGAGCTGATCACTCAGGCCAAATGCCTCTTGGAAGTCGTAAGGACCAGCCGAGTCAGGCACAATGGCAGCTTGGAGCAGCGCTCCAGAGACCACAATCCTGTGAGACGGGATGGGAGGTGAGGCTGAGCCTCAGAGGTGTGGTGATGCATCCTGAGGCTGGACGTCCATGGTATGCCCTGCTCACCTGTCATAGGCACAGTGTGTGGACGTGACTGTCGTGTCCGCAGTGTCAGGAATCAGCCACTGGAAGGCTGGGTGTGTACGCAGACGGATGGAGGACCACTGGGAGGCGGTCACGTAGCTGCAGCCAGCGTTGAAATCGCCCATCAGCATGACATCCTGCCGGGAAACACCTGCCTGTCAGCCCAGGAACCGATGGGCCGCTGGAGCCCACTGCCCACACACGGCCTCACCTCCAGGCCCCACTTCTGCTGGACGTCCAGGTAGACGTCGTAGAGAGCATCGATCTCAGCCACCGCGTCTGCTGGGGCCGCGTGCAGGGGCACGATGGCGAACTCCCTGACATCTGAGGAGATGGCACACTGAGCGCTCTGCGCAGGGCGGCGCAGCCAGGCGGCAGGGACAAGGACACACGTGCCCCTGCGGGGGGACGCTGTCCTGCAGGACTTGCACAGGAAGGACCCAGGTGGCAGGAGGGTCCCCAGGGATGTGGGACGGCTCAGCAGGGCTCACGTGTAAACGGGGAGAAGAACTTGACAATGGCTGGCTCTCGGCTGAAGGTGTCGTTCCCACAGGGCTCACAGCCGTCGTCGTAGTAGTAGCTGTCCAGCACGGACGCCTGGTCAGGCCTGCAGGAGGGCCCGGCAGGAGGTGACCCTGGGGCTGGGGAGCCGGCCAGCTCCTTCATAGCCCACTGAACCTGCTCCACCAGGCCCACCATCCTGGGCAGCAGGAGGGACGGGCCTGCACTTGGGCACCGCGCAGGCTCACCGGCCAGGGAGGGCGTCTAGGAGGAGCCCTGCCGGCTCGGCCCTGTGCCTGGAGGCAGGGGTCTCTCGGCCGGGAGCTGCTCTGTTTCATTGGGTTCTTGTCCCTCCCACTTTTCCAGGGTCCTCCCGAGAGAGGGAGGGGCTTGCTGGACTCTAGACACCCTCAGCCTTCCATGATGCTCAGGTGCGGACACGGGGGTCCTCCTCACCTGCTGGCCCTGGCGTGGCAGACTGCCCTGGCCCCGGGTTTTACCTGTACAGGAAAAGGTACTGTTCCTTATAGCTGCTGCGTCCCAGCGGATTACTGATCACGTAGTGGTAGTTGTCCGGTGCATTCCTGGGTGGACAAAGCAAAGATCCATCAGGGCTCACAGCGGGGCTCCTCTGCCTCCTGTCCCTGGGACCGGAATGAAGTGAGGCTGTCCCTTGCAAGTGGTCACTTCTCCCAGAATCCTGCCACTGTCACCAACCGGTTGAGTTCATCCAGCAGTTTCCCCACGGCTGTCAGGTAGGTGTCTCTGACCTCCTGGACGAGGACAATGTCATAGCGACTCAGGATCTGGAGGACAGAGCCACATGGGTGCTGAGCAGGACCTGGGTGGAGACACCTGCCCTTGGCTGCCTGAGGCATCAGGTCCTGCCCATCTCAAGGACCACCGCCACCGCCACTGCTCCTTGGGACACTGGACCATTGTGCCCAGTCTTCACTTCTGCATGGAACCCAGGGCTCTCAATGCCCCACAGAGCTGCCCTGCCCAGACCACCAGCCCTGCATTGGTGGGCCTTGTGCCACCCTCCCCCTGAGGTCTGCCCTTGGGGACAGGCCACCTAGACTCACTTGCACAATGTAGCTGGAGAGGGTGCCATTGGACATCTTGGTTTCCCCAAAACTTCGGATGTTGAAGGCTGCAATTCTCAGAGACATGACCACGGGCAGCAGGCTAGCCAGGGCAAGCAGCACCGCCAGTGACCTTGTACCCCTCATCCTGGGAGCACGTGGCTGCGGGGACACAGCAGGGAGATGTGGCCTGTTGTCCTCACCCCAGCCTCCTGAGTCAGCGTGGCAGAAGCTGGGGGACACCCTGTCCTCATGGCTGTGCCAGGGCCCAGGCTGGGCAGCCTCAGTGCTCTCCACATACCCAGAGGGACAAGCACTCAGTGCCTCAGGAGTCCCTGGGTTTCTCACCCCAGGGAACGTGCCCCACGAGCCGCCGGGGCTGCCACGGCCCCTGGAGCCTCACTTGCTGAGCAGACCCTGCTGTGGCTGGGGCACAGCTGACCTGCCCTCCCCGCGCAGGCAGGGACTGGCTGGTCACCCAGGACTCCACAGATGACCAAGCCTGCCACTCACCCAAGGTGACGTCTGCAGAGATGATGGAGATTCTGCTAAGAATTTGGAAGATTTTTTGATGATGATTTACCCCTTTTGCTGCTTTAAGGAAAAAAAGTTTTCAAGGGAAGGTCTCGGGGGGAGAAACTGAAGGGAGCCTTGCAGAGTGCCCGGCTGGTCCCTGCCCAGGCACTGGCTGGTCCCGCCCAGGGTTTTAAGGGTTCCGGCGGCAGAGACCGCCCCCAGGCATGCATGAGGCACCTGGGAGCACAACAATGACACTGCTTATTTGGCCTTGATGGACAGCTCCATGCAGTGTAATAACAGCACCTGATAATTACGATTGCACTTGGCTGTAAAGTTTCTAGGAATGTCCTTTGCCCGTCCAGTGTCTTCCCCAGCCGGAGGGCGGGGCTGCACCCTTCCTCTTGCCTATCTCTGACCTGGGGGCCTGGAGGTCACCTTGGAGTCTGAGGCCAAAGTCAGAAACACAGTTGCGAGTTGCAAACAGCCCACAGTGGCCGGACCACCTCACCACTGTGGTCCAGGACCTTCACACCACCCCGGTTCCTACCTTCCCAATTCAGCAGCCATGGCAGGCTGGCAGCAGGGGCTGTGGATGGGAGTGCAGGCCATGGCAGGACGGGGCTTCACTGGGGAGGGGTGCGAACTGCAGATAAGAGACTGTTTAGGCCCCAGGGACCTGCAGTGACCAGGTCACAGGGCCACACCTTGGTCCAGTCATTTCAGAATCCTTGACCTTCCCATGTACCTTCATGTTCTGAGGCTACTGAAACAAATCACAAATTTAGTGGCTTAAAACACCAGAAATTGGTCCTCTCACTGTTCGAGGCCAGAAGCTCAGGACCCAGGTGTCAGGGCCGCAGGTCACCCTAGGGAAGGACCCTCCTTCCAGCTTCTGGTGGCTCCCAGCAATCCCTGGCTCTGCTCTGCCTCCATGGTCGTGTGGCCTGACAATTCCCCATCTAGAAAGATGTCCATGGTTGCATTTGAGGCCCTCCCAGGTCAGCTGGATAATGTCCCTACCTCACCGTCCTTAGTCTCATTTGTGAAGTCCTCCTGTCATATAAACTTAAGAGTTCCAGGGATTAGGACATGGGTATGTGTTAGGTACCATATTCAGGCAATCCACCTGAGGGGACTCTGTCCCACATGGGAGAGCTGTTGGGTCCCCATGGACAGCACTGTGCGTGGGAGGCCTTGAGGAGGTAGGGCCTGGCAGAAATCGAGGGAGGACCAAGGCTCAGGGACCTTGGAGCGGGTTGGGGCTGTGGGAGATCAGGAGCAGGGTGGCCTCAAGCGCAGGAGTCAGTAGGGGCTAAGGTCAGTCAGAAGACATCTCTGGCCTGCTGTCAGAGGCCAAGGGCAGGCCCAGGGGATTAACAGGGTGAAGCGAGCCTTTAAGGACTCGGCACTGAGCCGCCTCTGGCCATCAGCACAGGGTTCACAGACTCACTGAACTTTGCCATGGCACCTGGAAGACGGGAGTCACCAACTGTTGCTCCAGCTACCAGAAGCCCTGAAGACTTTGTCAAAGGTCTGTTTGCTGGTTTTCCCATTTTCCTTCCCTGAGGAGCAGACCTAGAGGGCAGCCACTGTGCTCCACAGAGGGGACCTGGTCCAGCTTCCAAGTGGATGTGGGGCACGGATCACCACTGACACAGCGTCAGGTCTGGCTCCTCTTTGCTGCACAGTGGACGAGGGTGCCTGGCGACCTCATCCCTCCCCTACTGTCAGGAGTTCCCAGGCACTGCCCCAGCGTCCTCCTTCCCACCACCAGAAGGTTGGGACTCAGGCCGTGGACACCTGCTGCCTGTGCGGCCTTTGAGCCTGGGGTTAACCACTCTGTCCTCACCATCAAACAGGTAACACCACTTCCACTGCCGTCCTGAGGCTCAAGTGCAGTGGACACACCCCCAATCCACAGAATCACCGCAGCTCTTAAAAAGCACCCCTCTCCCTGAGGACAGCACCCTCATGCTGTGCCATCGCTCCTTCCTGCCCCTCCTGGACACCTGGGTCTGTGTCAGCCAGCTGCTGCTGTGTAACAAGCTGCCCCAACACCAGTGTGCACAGCCAGGCAGGACCGCATGCTGGTAGGCTTAGCAACCTGGGAGGCCGAGGCAGGTTCAAGGGCAGCCTGAGCAATTTAGTGAGACCCCATCTCAATTTTTTTTTCTTTTTTTGCGGTGCTGGGGATTGAACCCAGGGCCTTGTGCTTACGAGGCAAGCACTCTACCCACTGAGCTATATCCCCAGCCACTCACATTTTTTAAAAAGGGGTTGGGGATGTAGGTCAGTGGTAGGTGCCCCTGGGTTCAGTCCCAGAGTTGGGGGAGAGAGAACAAGTCCGTGTGCACAGCATGCATTTCCTTTCCCGTGTGCAGGTCTGCAGCCCAGCCCATGGCTCTGCTGCTGCTGGGCGGGAAAGTGCCAAGCAGCACCCTTGAGGCCTCAGCTCGGATTCTATGCTGTCCCCTCTCAGCCTGGCAGCCCCTGAGCCAAGCCAAGGTGACAGAAAGGCCCCCACTGTGCAGAGGTGGGCACCAGGGAAGGGAGTGGCGTGGCACTCAGCATTTCCAGTCACATCAACAGGAAGTGGGTGCCAGCGGCCACAACGAGGAAAGCTGGCCACTTCACACCAGGTGAGCTGCTGTCCGTCAGCCACGGGGACCCGCAGCGCTCTCCTGTTAGGCCTCCACGGACAGGCAAGCAGCCGCGCGGTTTCCTGAGGGGTGAGCCAGGTCAAAGGATAGAGGAAAATCCCGGAAACACCGTGCAGGGACTAGGAACCTCAAAGGGACACGTGCAGCACAGGGCTCAAGGGGGTGCAGAGCTGAGGTCCCCAGACAGCACGAGGTGCCTTCAGGTCAGGCGTGCGCAGCTCCGGGAAGTCCGTGGGCCCAAAGCTCTGCCTTTATTCTTCCTACGCAGTCAGGCCTGCAGCGCTGGTTGTGGCGGCTCCTGGAAAAGCTTGTGGAGTTCGACAGAATGAGGCCGCAGGGTGGGAGGCCAAAGGGCCTGGCAGGCGGGCACACCAAGAGTCACGGACACTCAAAAAGGAATAAAAACTGTCTTAAGCTTGTGCGTGACTTTCCTAAAACGCCTACTGTGCGTTGCCAGGACAAATGCGCTGTTTGGATTTACCTGTTTAACAAATGCAGCTCATGGACTTGCTCTGGTTGGGGGCAGCTTGAGCCACCTGGAAGGCTGAGGGAGGATGACCGGAGCCCAGGAGTCTGGGACAGTATGGCAAGGCCCTCTCAGAAAGCGCTGGTGCTGGCAGTCACCACGCTGAGCCTCACGGGAGTGCTCTGGCTCTGTGGGGAGTCCAGGGAACACGCTGCACCTCAGGTGACGCATCCCAGCTCGCTCACGCTTTCCTCCTTTTCTGGATTTCATGATTTACAGCCGCTCCAGCATCTCTAGAGTTTCCACCGCACAGACCGCCATGGAGAACCTCGGCAGTGTTGAGCTGCACGTCACCCTGAGTCCACGTTAGTGTAAGGACATCAGGGCTGCTAGGGAGCCGACCCCGTCCTGCCCTTCCTGGGCACGGGTGCTGCTCAGCAGCCCTGGTCACTCAGAGGTCCCCAAGGTAAGGGCCAAGGAAGCAGCGTGAGGCTGAGAAGCACAGGGAGTGACGGTCCCAAGTCCAGGTGCTGAGCCACAGTGGCTGCTGACACCAGGGAAGACAGCTGTCACCCTGTGCCACCCGACCAAAGGACAGCCCTGCGGAAGAGTTGCAGCCAAAACGACCTTGAATCTGATCAGACCCGAGATCGAAACGCCAACCTACAGCCAATGGGATGGACAGGCTCCTGGCCAGCAGTGCCACAGGGACACAGGACCCAGAGTTCAGGAAAGGACACGGGACCAAGAACAGTCTTCTTGATAAAGTTCAAGAGAGAAGAAAATGGAAGAGGAAACAGTAAAGCAACTGGAGATGCATCCGTAAAGCCAGCGCGGGGCGGCGTCGCGGCTCAGTGGAGCGCTTGCCGGGCACGAGAGGCACTGGGTTCAGCTCTCAGCACCTCAGAAACAAAAAAATAAAGGCGATGTTGGACCTTATCTGGATCCTATAAAACAACAAATCACTTAATTATGTAAATGGCATTGGTTTGTTTAGCAAATAAGCCATCTAAAAAGGCAGTTCGGGCTGGGTGCAGAGGGGCACTCCTGTACTGGGGAGGTGGAGGCAGAGGATGGTAAGATTGAGGCCAGCCTCAGCAACTCAGACCCTGTCTAGAAATAAGAAATAAGAAAAGGTTGGGATACAGCTCAGTGGTAGTGCTCCTGGGTTCAATCCCAATACTTAATTTTTTAAAAAGGCAGTCAGGACATGAGAAGAGTGGCCCAACACCAAGAGCCAGTTCTGAGCCTCCGGGTCGGAGGGGTTTGACCCCGGACTGAAGCACACCAGGATGAAGCTGCACGTACCTGCAATCCGTCACACTGCCGGCCCTGAGGCAGGTGTTGGGGGCATGAATTTCTCTTTTCTTTTTTTGTACTGGGGATTGAACTCAGGGACACTCCACCACTGAGCCACATCCCCAGCCCTATTTTGTATTTTATTTAGAGACAGGGTCTCACTGAGTTGCTTAGGGCCTCGCTAAGTTGCTGAGGTTGGCTTTGAACTCGCGATCCTCCTGACTCAGCCTCCTAAGTGCTGGGATTACAGGCATGCGCCACCACGCCCGGCTGAATTTCTGTTTTGAATATGTTGAAATTTTACATGATGATTCTCTAAAAATTCTGCAAAGGCTGTAAATCCCACAGCCAGATACAATGTGGCATCCATAAGGTCATGAGAAGTTAATGCTAAATATAAAACTCAGATTTAACACTGAGGTTTGCATCTCAGAACGATCTGGCCCCGTCAGGGTAGCAGCTTAGGAGAGCAGATGGACAGGTCAGCTGGGGTGGCGGGGAGCGGGCAGGAGGGCACGGTGGACTTGGGACAGATCTTGGTGGCAAATGGGATGGACTTTTCTGAGCGACTACTGTCACACCTGTGGGTTGGTGGACGCATCAGCCGCATGCTGGGCCCAGCGGCTCTTCAGCCTCCCGGGGGAGGTGGCTCCGCCTGCTCAGGACACGCTCCTGGCAGCCCTTCTGAGGCAGGGGCTTGGCCCCAGGCTTCGGGTGCTGTGGACGCGTCCCCCTGACAGCTGCCAGGGGCGTGAAACTCACCACAGTCAACATGGAACCCCCTCCTGGCCCAATGCAGTGGCCCCACGACCACCTGAGACCACGCTAGGTCCCTGCTGTCCCCAGCCCTCCCCAGACACATCCAGTCTCCACTTCTCTCCGATTCTATAGCCACCACACTGGCCCCATCACACTGCAGTGTGGCCTCCCAGCTTCCAGGAACACCCCGTGGTGCACACGGCTCCCAGAACCTCTCAGGTGTGTAATCAGATCGCGGAGCACATCGTTCCTCTGCTTGGAACCTGTCACCAGTTTCTCATTGTCCTGAAGATGAAGTCAAAGCTTGTCACCACCTGAACAGCCCGGCTCCAGCTTCCGCTCACCGGGGTAGCTCGGCCTTCCTGTCAGTCCAGTTTCAGCCTAAATGTCACCCTTCCACAGAGGTCACCCCTCGCTGCCAGCGGGGCCCCTGCTGCTCAGGGTTGTCCCTTCCTCCTCCTCTCCTCTGTGGCTGACCTCTCCAGCAGGACAGCTCTGAGCAGAGGCCCCCGCTCTCTGTCCAAGGAAGGCCCCCAGTGCCCCCGGCTGAGCCACGCTCACCACCTGCCCCTCCTGGCTAAGGGGAATGTCCCCTCCTCCAGGACCCTCTGGAGAAAAGCCTGTCCCCGAGACACGGACACGGGCACTGCAGGCGTCCGAGGACAGCTCCCCTCACTGGGCTGGATGTGGCTCAGGAGGCACGTGCGCTGCCCTATGCACAGTGCGTCCTGGAGGACGAAGGCCCGTCCTGGCCCCATCACTAATCCCTGAGAAGGTCACAGCTCTGCTGCC
Source organism: Glaucomys volans (assembly GCA_020662805.1). Classification (NCBI taxonomy): domain Eukaryota; kingdom Metazoa; phylum Chordata; class Mammalia; order Rodentia; family Sciuridae; genus Glaucomys; species Glaucomys volans. The sequence continues at coordinate 383,024 of JAJEJO010004930.1, forward strand.
CTTGGCCCATGAACTGGCCTGCGCTCGCCAGCCAGCCCAATTCACTTCTGCTCATTTCCACCCCGGGTGGAAAATTCCTCAGAACAACACACGTGAAATACCAGGACTCGTGACAGCTGCCCTGCCATGCTCGGCTGGTCATGCTGAACCCAGTGCACGGGGACATGGGGGACGGCTGGCATCTGGTGGCCGGGAGGCAGCACTCCGGGGCGGGCTCTGCCGCCCCTGTCCCACCAGCCTCAAGCGCCCACTGCTTTTAGAAAGATACCAACGCAGTCGTCTGCCTGAAGACCCACACCCTGGAGAGCACGCTGGGCACTGGGCGCCAGCCACCCAGCCGCACTGCCTGAGCACGAGCAGGACCCCAGGTGCCACAGTGAGTCCAGCAAGTGCTGCCATGGAAAACGCCCCTCAGGCTGCCTTTTTCAAAGCCACGGCCACCTCCCCAAGCACAAGGAACCCTCTGGGCAGCTCCGGGTCCACCTGGGACGCGGCCATGGAAAGGGCCCTGTGGGTTGGCAGGGCCCCAGGCCCAGGCTCCTGTGACGCTGTGCCATTTTCTGCTGACCTTCCTTCAGCTCACGAGTCCTGGGCTGGCTGCTGTGACCAGGCCACCTGCCTGTACGCTCCCCCTCACTGCCACCTGCCTCCTCGTGGGTCAGCCAGCTGCCCACACTGGACGACCAGCCTCATCTGGAGCGACGCTGTCTCCCTGCACTCCCAGTGCCTGGCGTACCCGTCACTCTCAAGGGCATCGGCCTCTGACAATGACAGGGCCTGGACGTGTCCCCTCCAGGGAAGGCTCAGCTCCTTGATGGGACAGAGGCACAGGCTCTGGGGCACTCGGATGCCAATGGCCCCTGCGGCCTGCACCTCCCCAACACGTCCTGACCCAGAGCCTGGGGTCCCCAGGGCCCTCCCCAGGCCTGAGCTGCTCCCCGCTCCACAGAGCTGGCTTCCAGCTTCTCCTCCCTGCTGCAGGCTCTCCTCCGGCCTCCTTCTTGGGGACTTGGCCCTGGGGTCCTGCCTGCAGCCCTGGGCTCTGCTCCTCAGTGTCCTGCCCAGCCAGGGCCCTGGGGAGGACCCCACACCGGAGCCTCTGCCGTGGCTGCAGGTGGCTGCCCTGCGTGGCCTCGGGTCCTGGAGTGCCGTCTGCAGCAGGCTGCTCCACGGGGAAGCTCTGTGTGCAGCGCCCCCGAGTCACTCAAGAGCCAGGCCAGGGCCCAGCAGGCTGCTCCTACCACAGAGCACGGCCCTGTGAACCAATCCCAGTCACAGAGGTCCGGTTCCGTCCAGAGTGCTCGGGACGAGGGAGAACCAAGATGGACAGGAGCCCATTCTGTGGGGCAGTCGGGCTGAGTTGTCACCTTTCTGGGACAAAGGCCTCTACTTCCTCGTCCTAACAAGGACAGCAGGTGCCAGGACCCATCAGTCCTCCCACCAGAAGCTCCCCTGGCTCCTGAAGCCAGCAGGACGGCCTGCCCCAGCTGGGCCTAGGCCTTCACTCCGGGAAGCAGGCCCAGGGCCGTGAGGACTGCCAGCTCCGGGCAGCTTCTTCCTGAGGCCCGATGGCAGCCTGCCTCCGGGGACCCTCCCGCCAGCATGGCATCGGCTCACCTGTGGACCCCTGCACATCCACATTTTTATTTATTTATTTATTTTAGAAGTGCATAGACCCCCATTTCATTCATTTATTTATATGCGGTGCTGAGACTCGAACCCAGTGCCTCACACATGCTGGGCAGCGCGCCACCACTGAGCCCCAGCCCAGCCCCACGTCCACATTTTGACCATGACTCCCGAACAGGCTGCTGCCCCCAACCCCGCCCACCCGTTGCTCTCCCAGGCATCTCGGGATCTCAGCACAGGACACTGAGGCAATGTGACCCTGGCCCAGGTATGGGGAGGCCATGGTCCCCAAGGTCATCAAAGTCCTCCCACCTGCGCTGCCCAGGGCAAGTCGTGTGCTACCTTCTCAACAACTGACCCTCCCACGGGGGTGGGGACACATGCAGGGAGCACACTGCTTCTTCCCTGAGAGCCAGCGGGGACTCAGCGGTGCAGGGAGTCGGTTCCCAGGGGCAGGCCCTGCGCCATGTGGGCTCTAGGACATTTGCTTTCTGAGGCTGCAGTCGGTGAAGGACCCCCCGCAGCAGGGCCCTCCCTCCAGCCTGGCACCAGTCCAGGGCAGGCCTGAAGCAGAGTCCCCGAGTGCAGAGGGGAAGTGCCCAGGAGGATGGGGTGGGGATGGGTGGGTGAGGGGAGGGGGACAAGGAGCAGCCAGACCTCGCAGGGCTCCAGCGGGGAGCAGCACCCTGCAGAGTCCACTCACCTGGCAAAGGTGACTTCCCAGGGCCCTCTCCTGGACGTGCAGGGAAGCACAGCTGCTCCCAGCAGAGCTCCAGCACCCTGCCCTGGCTGCAGCCCTGGGTGTGGCCTCAGGTGGGGGGCAGGGGACGGGTCCAGCTTGGTCCTGTGGCCAATCATGGCAGCCTCACTGGGCCTCCAGGGCCAGCGAGACAAGGCAGCAGTTCTGCCAAGAGCTCCTGAGCAGTTCTTCCCACTCGGGCTCTGTGGGGGGCACTGGTCTCTGGAGGGGCTCAGGTCACCAGTGACAGCTGGAGACACTGGAGGATGCGACCTTGCTGGGGCGGCTGCTCCAGGAAGCCTCCTGGCCGCCCGCACAGCTTCTGCCATCTTGCTGCACCCATTCACGGGTGGCTGGATCGGAAGAGGGAAGAGGGAAGCTGACGGTCCGTGGTGGGTGGGCGCCACCCGTTCTTCATGCCCCTGCATGCCCCTGACTGGCCCTTTCATTTGCCTGTTTAGGTTCTCATTCAGGGTGAACAAAGGGACCCCTGAACACGTGGATGACACAGACAGGTAACCAGGGCACGACAGTGACCCCAGGAAAAGAGAAACCCAACCACATGAGCCCTGGCGCCTCACCGGCCTCGGAAGGGGAGGCTCCAGGCTGCAGCCCAGGCGGGAAACTGACGCGGCTGCCGGGGGCTGAGCCTGAGCTGGGGCGGGGGGCTAGGTCTGGGGGTAGAGAGGAGGAACTGCACAGGGGTCCCCAGGGGCCTGCAGCTGGGGACATGCCTGAGAGGGGGAAAGGACCCTGCAGGGAGCAAACCACATGGGGACAGGCACTGGTCCCCACAGTCGTGTTGCTAACTCACAGCAGCCCGGTCGGAGCCTCAGAGGAGCATCACCCCGAGGACAGGGAAGGGACTGAGGCAGCGCCCGGCAGTGCCCTGCAGGCCCATGGAGCGAACCACGCTGCTGAATCCTAACTCAGACTGCTGAAGGGACACCGCGACCCGCAGAGCCAAGAATTTAAAATTCACACCATCACTGGCCCAAGGTCTGCCGCTGGGCCCAACCGGGGTCAGGCAGGTTAGCACGGGGGACAATTAACCATTCACAGGAATTACCAAGAATGAACAGAACAGAATGCCACAGAGCCCCAAGGGCAGAGAGGCACCGAGGGACGGGTCCAGGCCTGGGGAGGAGGTCACGCTGCCAGGGCCCAGGCCCTGTGGAAGGCTGGGAGACCTGCAGGCGGGCATGAGCTTGTGGGGTCCAGCTGGACATGTGCAGCTGTCCTGACGGCAGCCTCCATCCCGCCACCAGGAGACCCTGGCTCCAGCCACACGCCCTAGAGGGCCATTGGGAAGGTCAGCTGAGTGCACTGTGCCCTTCGCCGCTGCCTGGACTCTCCTCCACTGTGGACACGTTCAGAGCTCGTGAGGAAGGCCCAGCGCATTCCAGGTGCACAGCCTCCTCCATCCAGCTCAGCACGGAAGCCCCGTCCTGCCCTGGGGCATGGACCTCCCCCTGCCCTGCCAGCACCCAAGGCACCCTCTGTCCCCAGGTCCCCAGGAATCTGCAGCTGGTGCATACTGGGGCCGTCTTCCTCTTCCTTAGGTCTGCGGCCCCTTCCACCTTTGGCAGCTGGTTCTCCAATACTGGGATTGGGGTTTTCTGAAGCACGAACTCCCCAGGAAGCAGCCAGAAGCCAGCTGGGGCCCCCAGAACTTGCCTGAGGCACCCCAAGCGTCCCACAGGCCAGTTTGTCAGAGAACAGACATAAGCAGAGAATAGAAAGGCCGCTTCTCCAGCACCCTCCCAGGACAGGTCACCAGGCGGCAAGGGAGGAAGGCTCTCATGTCACCAGCAGGGAGTACAGGGGCCTTGAGTGGAGGTGACAGAGACTGCGGTAACAGACCCGCAGCCACTGCCCTAGCTACTCAGTTGCCGAGGCCAGCCTCAAAGTGGTGAGCCTCCCAAGTCCCCAGGATTACCAGCTGCGCCACTGGGTCTGGCAAAGAAAAAAAACCCTTTAAAATGGCCCTGCTAGATAGCACAGTGCTGCCCACCTGCAAGCCCACAACTTGGAGAGTGGCAGGTTCAAAGCCAGTCTCAGCAACTTAGCAAGGCCCTGTCTCAAAAGAAGAAAAAGGGCTGGGGATATGGCTCAGTGGTTAAGCACCCCTGGGTTCAGTCCCTAGTACCAAAAAGAAAAAAAGGGGGGGTTGGAGGGTGGCTCAGGGCACAGGACTTGTCTAGCCTACAGGAGAATCTGGGTTCTACCTGCTTGAGTGCAAATCATTAAAAAAAAAAAAAAAAAAAAGGAAAGAAACCAGGCGCGGTGGCACACGGCTGTAATCTCAGCACTTGGGAGGCTGAGGCAGGAGGATCGCGGGTTCAAAGCCAGCCTCAGCAATGTAGCAACTCAGTGAGACCCTCTCTCTAAATAAAATACAAAATAGGGCTGGGGATGTGGCTCAGTGGTGGAGTGCCCCTGAGTACCCCCCCCCCAAAAAAAGGGGAAAGAAAAAAAAAAGCCAAGTGTGCATACCTGTAATCCCAGCTACTCGGGAGGCTGAGGCAGGAGGATGGGAAGTTTGAGACCAGCCTCAGCAACTTCAAGAGACCCTATCTCAAAATTAAAAAAGGGGATGGGGATGTAGCTTGGTGCTAGAGCACCTCTGGTGTCCCCAGGACCACCAAATAAAAATATGAATGTTCTACCTGGGTCATCTCTACACACACTGCTTTTCCAACCGTTTCCCTCCCCCTGCTACAAAAGTGCTTGCGACGCCTCACCTCCCCACAACCCCCTCCCCAATGCAGACCCAGACCCAGGGGGTCCCGCTCAGCACTGGGCAGACGGTCTCGGGTCTCCGAGGACAGGGTGCTCACGCAGAGTGTAATGAAGCACCCGGCTTCCTGAAGAACCCAGCAGATGTCTCGGTTGGGCCCGGGAACGTAGCTCAGTGGTAAAGCATCCCTGGTTCAGTCCCCATACAGAAAGAAAAGGAAAAAGTAAAATTACTACAACCAAAAAAACAGAGAAGACAATTATTTCCTTATTCAGTCTGCACTCCCCCTAACCCCTGCCAAGATAAACGAGGAGGTGGACAGGTGGCCTCGCAGAACTGGGACAAGGGCCGTCACTTCTTCCTCAGAACTGCTCAAAATATCAAAGGTGCCAAAAGTTTCCAAAAAGGACTCATGCCAGGAGGGTGTCTGCGATAATCAGCACACCCAACCTCCTTCCTTCTCCCTGGACACAAAAATCACCTGCTCCAGTGGCCAGAAACCCAGAGCCCAGGCCTGGAATACAGGACTTCTCCACATTCCCACCCACCCACGGGCAAGCCTGACCTCCTGGGGGGGTGGATTGAGCTCAGGGGCACTCGACCACCGAGCCGCACCCCAGTCCTATTTTGGATTTTATTTAGGGGTGGAGTCTCACTGAGTTCTTAGCACCTTGCTTTTGCTGAGGCGGCTCTGAACTCAAGATCCTCCTGCCTCAGCCTCCCAAGCTGCTGGGGTTACAGGTGAGCACCACCACGCCAGGCTCAAGCCTTACCTTTTAATATTTGACATGTCCCTTCACCTCCATGGTTTATGGGTTTTGCAAACACAGTAGCATTCCCATGGAAATGACATGGGCCCAGTGTCAGTTTTTTTCTTTTTTTTTTCCTGTGGTGCTGGGGATTGAACCCATGACCCAGTGCTTGAGAGGCAAGCACTCTACCAACTGAGCTATATCCCCAGCCCCCCCAGTGTCAGTTTCTGACACTGTCCCTTAGCTTAGTCACAGTGGGTGACTTCTGCCTAATTCCAGTGCCTCTGGAGATTCATCACAACGGGGGCCTGGCCAAGGGACTCCCATCCTTCGCCCTGGGTCAGAGAGAAAGCTGTCCGGCTATGGGTAACTCCACTTCTCAAAGGAGTTAGGCCTGACACCAAATTCCAGTTGTCCTTCTCCCAGAGGCTTTGGCATCTCTCTTGGCCTCCAGGAGCTCCTCGGCAGCTGTGGATTCTAATCTAGAGGCCATCAGAATCACATGGACAGGATTTTCCCGTAAGCCTAAGGGCAGTGCCCCACATCCCCAATGTGGAAAAGCAGAGGGGACCAGCGGAGACTCTCAGGGTTAAGGCCTTCTCTTCTCTGAGCCACACTTTGATCCATTTTACTTAAAATCAGATTCGGGGCTTAGGGAAGGGAGGTAGAAAAGGTTTCCTCCACTGAACCTCCAAGATATTTAAATCCTAAACCCGACGAGGGCACTTCACTTCCAATCCGACTGGAGGAAAGAACCACCCTCTCATCCTTCCTTCTCACTGGGAGTAAAAAACTTAACAGGAGAGCGTGCTGCTCAGAGGCAAGCCACTGTCCTTTACCTAACTCACACACCGTACTTTCCTTTCCCTAAACCATCCCGTGGCCGGGTGCCAGGCAACCAGAGACCACCCTAGACCCAAAGCCCCCAGTTATTTACATCAGCCAATCCTACATGTCCACTCCAGCCCACCTGCCTCTCCTGCGGGGCCCCATGACAGCCTCACCTCTGCTTTCCCCTTGGTCCTGCTTCCTCCTGAGCCAACCCTGGGGCTTCCCCTGGCCCTGCGTGGTGCACCTTGCTCCCTCTTTTTGGGAAACAGTAATCAATACCTCTTCTGAGGGCACTGGCCTCTCCCCGATGTCAGTCAGGCACCTCCACAGGTGAAACCCCAAGACAAGCCACTCCACCCGGGGTTCCCTGCTGCCTACCAGTCTTGTTCTGTCTACCTAACTAGTCCAGTTGGAAACCATACGACAAACTAAGATTTCCAAAACCAGAGCGCAAGTAATACCTCCTAGCTCCACCACACAGAAAAGCCTCTTGGAATTTCTACACCATTTGAAACTCAACCATCAGAGCTGGGGTGGGGATGGAGCGAGGCGGCAGAATGTGTGTTCAGTGTGCACGAGGCCACGTCTGCTCCCCACCACTGCAAAACTGTTAGAAAAGAAAAAAATTCAGAAGCAGTTTTTACTTCTGAAACTCCACTTCCAGAACACAAAAACTTGCACATACGTGTTCACAGCAGCATTTATAGTGGCCCCCCAACCACCATCCCCCCAAAACCGCAGAACACTCACATGTCCATCAACTGATTAACAAAATGTGGTACAGGCATACAGGGAATGTTATTCAGCCAGGAAAAGGAATGTGTTGAGTCAGCTACACCATGGATGAACCTCAATTACTGAAAGCCAGAAAACTCCAGGTTTTATGATTAAATTTATACAAAAAGTACAGAACAGGCAAATCTATAAAAACGAGAAGCTCATCAGTGACTGCCAAGAAATGGAATACGAGGGAATGGGAAGGGACTGTTAAGGCGCTCAGCAGCTCCCACCTGGGGTTATTAGGCGTTCTGGAATTAGAGGGGCGGTGGAAGCACAATCTGGTGAATGAACTAAAAACCACTGAACCGCACAGGTTCAAGGAGTGAATTCTACATTGTGTGCGTCAGACGTTTAAAAAACAAAGCACCTTTCCTCCAACCTCTTCCTCCGCACTTGCGCGCTCACTAGTGCAGCGCCTGGAACCCGCTTCACCCACACGCTCGGCCCGAACTAGCAGATCGCGACCCGGCCACGCCTTTCGGAGCCCTGGGTACCGCGCCCGTCTCTCGCCGCACTGCAGCGGCCACAGCGGCCGCAGCTCCAGCGCCTCCCCCCCTCCGAACGCTGCTGGCCGCACGGCCGCAACGGCAACGGCGGCCGCCCAGGCCTCGCGCTGCAGCTGGGACCCCGCCGCGGGCCTCCACGACCCTCCAGGTCGCGCGGGACCGCCCTGGGCGAGGCTCCCGTCCGCGCCGCCGCCTCCCCCCGCGCTCACGCTCCGCGGGCAGGTGCTGCGACGGGGCCGCCGCTGCACCCGCAAAAGTCCCCATAACGCAGCGAGCGCTGAGCAGGCTCAGCCTGCCTCTCCGCGGACACCTCGCGGACCCCCACAGGGGCGCAGCCGCGCCTCGCCCCGCCCACTCGCTCCGCCCCGCCCACTCGCCCACGCCCTGCGTCGCCACTCGCCCCGCCCCAAGTCGTTGCGCGCCCCCGAGGCCGCAAAGGAAGACGGGAAGGCTGTCCCCGATCGCCCCAACACAACAGCTCTGCGCCTGCGCACAAGCCGAGCTCCGCGGGACTCCGGGGGGCGCATGCGCAGGCGCGAGGCTCTCCGTTGAGAAGGTGCCGCGGCGGCGCCGGAGGTAGGAGGAGCCGGCTTTGGGGCAGGGAGTCCGTACCCCGGAGGCGAGGGCCTCGTACCTCGAGCCCTTCCCGCTCTCCTGCGGGTCGATCCGTTCTCGCCCGCCTGTGGCGGGCCTCCTAGCCTCGCAAGGCCGCAGCCGCGACAGAGCGGCCGGAGCCGCGCCGGGTACCCGGGGGGGCAGCTCCAAGGGAGGCGGGGCGGGAGGTTGCGGCCGGCGATCGGGGTCCTCCTCTGGCCTTAGGGCGGTCAGGGCCCTTGGCATCTCTTCCCCAGGCGGACTCCCTGCCCCTTCCCGTAGTGGCCCGGCTGGGAGGCCGCGGGGTCCGCCCCGACCCATTCATTCTCTCCGCGCCCGCGGGGAGCGCGCCCTGCCCTCCGCCGCTGTCCGTTATGTCGTCCGCAGACCGTGCCCGCTCCTGCGGGCAGGCTCCCCGGCCGAGGCGCGGGGTCCTCGCTGTGGCGAGGGAAGTTCCTCTCGCCGCCCCCACCCGACGGGATAAATTCAGCGCTGTCCCGCACCGATCTGTGCCCTCCCTGCAGACCTCTTCCCTGCCACTTTCTTCACTCCGATTATGACCAACTCTCTGCAGTTCATTGAATTCCACAAATAGTCGTCGAGCACTTGTTACAGGTCAGGTGCAGGATCAGCCTAGAAGAATTCAAAGTGGAACAGATAAGTCCGTGCCCTCCTGAAGTGTTGAACTTAAGTCTGGGACAGATAAGAAGTCAGTGAATTAAAACTTAAGAGTGACACTCTGGAATCACACTGCCTGGGTCTGATCTCTGCCTTGACACTTGGAAAGTTGTGTGACTTGAGCTAGTTCCTTATTCTGCTTGTGCCTAGATTCTTGCCGTAAAGAAAGGATGACGATTGATTTTCTTGTTTAGAATTGTAAGGATTAAGTGAGTTAAAGACTTGAAAAGCATTTGGAGCAGTCTGGCACACAGTAAGCACTCAGTAATGGTTATGCACTGTATATGATCATAACCTTGATAAATGTCATTGTGAAAACCATGTGTGGTGATAGAGGGGGTGGAGAGGGTTCGCTTGAACATTAAAGGAAGCTGCTCTGAGGAGGTGGCATGGAGGATGAGACAGCCAGCCATACCACGGAGATTCTGGGTAGTCTTATCTTCCCAGCCTGGAAAGCTAAATGATTCATTAGACTGGGCAGTGGAGATTTTGTTGAATTTGAAATGAAGGACTTTGCCATCTGATAATCCATTTTTTATTTTGAACCACACTGTGTGCTGAAGTAAATAATAATGCCCTTTGGTCCAACCGTTGCATATGAGCAGTTCTGGTTCTCTGGATTTGGAGCGCTCTTGTGGGCTGAGAAGGTAGAGAAGTGGCCTTTTCTTTCCTCCTGCGTGTTCAGGTCATATGCTTTTTATTTTGTGTTGCAGCATTTGTTCATAGAGCCCCAGCCACTGATAAATCTGGTAGTCTTGTGTTTGGAGATAGGTTCCCTAGGTTTGGGCTTACCCAGTTTCTTTGGCAACTGTCATTTGTAGGGTTCTCCAAATTTTAGTAAAAGCAAGGCTGTCCTAAGATGCACTTATTTTTTTCTACCTATGGAAGACTCTACATTGGCAGGTTTCTAGATACTCTGCTGTGTCGTGATGTCCTGTGGGAAGATGATACCGTGTCAACAAGGCCATACAGAGCATTCATAGAACATTAATACTTTGAAGGCTTTTCCCATACTGGACATGATTTGCACCTTCCTGGAAAAAATGACAATATTTGTTGAATTACACTTAGATGCTTTTGGTTTTCCACAGATGTGAAATCAAACCAACCCTGTGCATCATCATGGAGATCTTGGAGATTCACCTGAGCATGATGGTCATGTGTGTTTCATCTCAGAGGCCTCTGTTGGACAGCAGAATATTTTCTCAGCCGTGAACTTCAGCAGAGGGAAGCTTTAAACATGTGGTTTAACCATGGACCCAGTTTAAAGAAAGATATTTAACTCATTACAGGGAGGAAAACAATACTTTTAGCTTAATTGCGCCCTCTCCACGTGATTTGGTGAGAGGTGGGGAGGAAACCTGGTGGAGCTGAAAGTGTGAACGAGGCTGGGCTTAGAGGCAGCCTTACTCTCTCACTGTGGACATGCCCCCCAGTCGGCCCTTACTCCCCTGAAGACCAGCCCCAAAGCCTTAAAACTCAAAACTGGTCAGATGATGGATGAGTCAGATGATGATTTTAAAGAACTCTGTGCCAACTTTTTCCAAAGGGTGAAAAAAAATGGAACCAAGCAGATGTCAGGAGGTAGGAAGACACAGAAGGCCTCAGATAGCACTCAGATAGGAAGCAGATTGAAAAAAACCAAACATTCAGATACCAAGAGCAAAACACTTCATGGCTCTGCAGGGAAGAAACCTCAATTAGGCAGCCAGACCCCTGCCACCAAAAGGCCAGAGGCAGCCAGATTGCAGGAAAGTGAACCAGCTCTGTCTGTGAACGGCGAGGGAGGAGTGCTTGATTCTGCCCCGAATCAGCCCGTGCTCCGCGAAGGAACACAGAGCATCCAAACAGGTAACTGGGCAAGAACCAGGGCCAGACCTTCCAGAGAGGACAGCAAGTGATTTGCACGTCTCTAACCTTGGGTTGGAAAACTTTCTGAAATATTCCAGATAGTAAATATTTTGATTTTGTGGGCCATACAGTCTGTCACGACTGCCATTGACCCTCCCCACAGAAGGGTTACAAATCTGCAGATTCATCCAGCTTCAGATGGAAGATATTTGAGGAAGAACAACTGGGTCTGTACTGAGGTTGTACAGACTTCTTTTCTTGTTATTATTTGCTGAACAATACAGTGTAACAACTAATCACCTAACACATTGTATGAGGTGTTGTAAGTCATCCAGACATGACTTGTAGGTCCTTTGCAAATATTATACTATTTTATATAAGGGACTCAAACATCTGCAGATTTTCATATTCATAGGGGGTCCTGGAACCAGTTCCCTAGAGGGACCCCTGTACCCAACTCTGATGCTATAGTGTGAGAGCAGCCATAGACCATGTGGAAATGAATGGGTGTGACCATGTGCCAATAAAACTACGTACAGAACCAAGCAGCCAGCCCTCGGCCCAGGTAGCCAACTCCTGAACAGAAGCTATAGAAAACGCGAGCCCTGTGTGCACTTCCCAGGTGGTTTTATCTGGAGCCTTCTGCTCTTTGGGAGTTGCCCATCGCTGATGGGAGTTACACAACATGAAAGTAATGCTGTGGTTTTCTTGAATTCATTCCGGAGTGGGTAAGTTGGAATAGCCCGCCAATTTGTTTAGGCTGCTGAGAAGGTTGAGAAGCTTGTGCCGTGAGTCTAGAGCCCAGGAGCATCTTCAGATCGGAGCTCTCCTCCAGGCCTTTAGCTATTTTTTTCTTTTTCTGTTTGTTTGAAGTAGTGACCGTGCCTGCTGCCCTCCGCACTCTGCGGCCTGGCTCCGCATACTGGCCTTCAGTTCTGCGTGCAGAACTGAAGGCCAGCCATCTGGGCATAGCGCACCACGAGTCCTCTGAGCTACTGTTCTGTTTCTAAATTTTCCTCACCTTTACTTCCTGACCTGAAATAGCATTTTTTCCCGAGCCTGGGCAGAAGCTCCTCTGAGGAGTGGTAGTCAAACCTGAGCTCAGAGACTGTGGACGGCAGCAGTGACATTACCAAGACACTCTTGTCCCCTCATGTTCCCTTTGCCCATCTAATAAAGCTCTGCGTGGTTTCTAGAAAACCCTGCACATGTGCACGTGTAAATTGACCCAGCTTCAGGGGGTTCATGAGCTCCACTCTGAAGACTTTCTGTGGATCCCAAGTTACAGGGGAACTGATCTAGAAAGAGAAACTTTTGTCATTAATATTCAGTAAGTTTTATTGAGATATAATTCACTTTCTGTGAAATTTGTTGAGATATAATTCACTTCTTGAAGCATACAGCTCTGTGGCATGATCACAGGGTTGTGCCACCACCACTGCTTCCTAATTTTAGAACATTTTAATCACCCCAAAAATAGACCCCAAGCTCATCAGCAGTCACTTCCCTCTCCTCTCCTGTCATTGCCACAAACAGGTTCCGTCCTGTGCACACTTGCCGGTCCAGCCTAAACTGGTTGGTAAAGGACCCCTTGGAACCTGGTCTCGCTGTGTCAGGTGGGAGGGTCTCGCTCCTCCCGTGGTGCAGACGCTGTGAATGTTTCCCTCTGCCAGGGAATGCACCCAGTGGCGATCCCCACCTTGCTCCAACCTGTTTGACGACAGCTGGGCCAAGTCCCTCCAAACCCCGAGCCGCCGAGCTTGTTCTCCAGCGGATGCAGCAGTTTAAGCGAGCGGACCCTGAGCGCTTGAGGCATGCTTCCCCAGACAGCGCCGGGGAGGCCGCGCTGGGAGAGGAGAGCCCCAGGAGCCCTCCAGAGGAGGCGGTGGCGGGAAACGGTATGAGGGGCGCTTCTTGGAGCAGAGGCAGGGAGGGGCGCAGAGAGGAACCGGTGTCCCCCATTCCTGCTGGGACTCGCTCTCTGCCTGTTGTTTAAACTTTTTCAGCCAGAGAATGACGGGCCCCTTGGTCGTTTCAGTTGATTCCCTTGACAAAAAGTACCTTTTGTTTTTATTTTGAATTTGTGTTATGAAAGTTTTTCCTTATGGAGAAGTTTTTTTTTTTAAGTACAACAAATTGAAAAAAACATTACAGTGAATTCTCTATACCTTCATATAGATTTAGCAATTGCTAACATTTTGCCACATGGATACCCTTTTTTTTAGTTTTCAATCTTAATTGGTTTGTTTGTGATTCTAGAATTGCCCAGTAGTCTCAAAGTTGGTTCAGAATGCTCCTCCTCAGTGTTTCTTAAAAAATGCATGTTTTTTATATCATTTGAAAATAAGTCATAGACATTATGATGCTCCCCTGCTCGAGTCTCCTGCATGACCACAACACCAGCATCCATCTCATTCCGTGACTGAACTTGTAGTCAGTTCATAGTCCCCTTCCCCAGTAGTCCCAAGGCCATCTTTCAGAACTGATTTTTCTGAGTGAGGATTCAGTGTAAGCAATACACTTTGGATTGCTATAGCTCTGTGGCATCTTAAGGTTATATTCTAGACTATTCCCCAGTTTTGGTTTTGGTTTTTTAACACTGACTTCCCTAAGAGTCCAGGCTCTTGTCCTGTGAGATCTCCCACTCTCTGGTTTTGCTCGAGTCTTCCCTCTGGTGCTGGTGTTGTGGTGCGCTCGCTGCCGGTGAACCGGGCTTGACTGACTCCCCGGGTGCCGTGTTCTTTGTACTGCAAGAGGCTCATAGTGTCAGGTCATCCTGTTTATTGCCTAAAAAGTATGGATCCTCAGCCAGGCTCAGTGGCGCATGCCTGTAATCCCAGTGACTCGGGAGGCTGAGGCAGAAGGATCGTGAGTTCAAAGCCAGCCTCAGCACTGGTGAGGCCCTAAGCAGCTCAGTGAGACCCTGTCTCTAAATAAAATACAAAATAGGGCTGGGGATGTGGCTCAGTGGTCCAGTGCCCCTGGGTTCAATCCCCAGCACCAAAAAAAAAAAAAAAAGTATGGATTCTCATCTCTGATAAATACATCCAAAAGGAGAAGTAGGAAGAAACCATCATGACGCAACTATAGCTAATAAGGACGGAGTCTCTTGGTATTACATTTCCTAGTTTCACCTGAGAGCACTGAGGATTCTGGGGCTGCTCCAAAGGTCCATAGCATGTGTTTTGATATCCTGCAGAGGCATTGATCCTTGTGACACAGCTGGGGACAGAGGAGTCACTCAGCCACTGCCTAAGCCTGGCACCCGCCATGCAGTGCACTCAGTTATTCCCCACGTGTTTCACATCATGCCTGGCTACAGCTCAGGAAGGGGTAGACCTTCCCGCCCCCGTACTGGGGAGTGACCAGGGCTTTGAGCTACATCCTCAGCTGCCCCTTTTCTTATTTTTAAGTCTGGGGACTGCTTCTCGCTAAATTGCCAAGATAGGTCTTGAACTTGAGCCCCTCCTGCCTCAGTCTCCCTAGGCGCTAGGGTTACAGGTGTGTGCCTCTGTGGCTGGCTCTAACCTCTTTATTTAAAAAAAAGGGAGGATGGCTGGGAGCGTAGCTCAGTGGTGGAACGTGTGCTTGGCATGTGTGAGGCCCTGGGTTTGGTCCCCAGCACCACAGAGAGAAAGGAAAACAGGTGGCAAACGAAGGTGTGCTGCTTCCTGGCTCATGGCTGCAGTAAGAGGCCACAGGAATGCTCAGGACCCTGCGAGTGCCATGTCTACTCCACTGATAGCAAAGGGGCCACCTGGCAGCCTTTCAGGGTCGGAATCCGGTCATCCTTTAGTCTGATGCTGAGTTGGAGACTCTGCCTTTATCCGCGGAAGGTCTTTGACTCCACTGTGGCTTTTCTGTCAAGGGCAGGAGAAGGTCAGCAGCAGGGGAGGCTGAGCTTGAAAGAGAAACCTAGCTCTGCTGGAATAGGAGCTGTGTGAGCCTGCAGTGCCCGCGGTGCAGGATTTAGTGGAGATGGAGGGAAACCTCTCTAGGCCCTCCACACTCAGGGCCCTGGGCCACTGGCACTGCCCACCTGGGGCTGTTAGAGGCGCAGAGTCCCAGGGGCCCCCTGGACCCCCTGAATCTGAGCCTGCGTCTTAACAAACCTCCCAGGCCATCCGTGTGCGTGTTGGACTTGGGGAGAGCTGTTCTGGGAGTGCCCATGCCCTGTCTCAGTGGGCAGCACCCCCGCGCCAGGCCTGCGCAGTGGCGCCGGGTTCTGGTCTCTTCATGCTCTGTGCGAGGCGTGGACATGGTGGAGTCTGGTGGCGAGCCGTCCTCATGACCTTGGCTGCTGCCCCACAGGGTACGGGCCCAGGCTCCCTGCCACGGACAGCGATGCTGCCGTGGCCTTGGCCCTGCAGCAGGAGTTTGGAAGGGAAGCAGCCTCCGCATGCGAAGGCAGCCTGGAGGAGAAGGGGTTGTTCTTCTGCCAGATGTGTCAGAAGAACCTCTCGGCCATGAACGTGACCCGGAGGGAGCAGCACGTGAACAGGTAGGCGCAGCAGAGACCGTCCTGCCTCCCATCTAAGTGACCCAAGTGGGGAGCAGCCACCCTAGCGGGAATCCAGACACCTTATGTGCCTGCACCTGGGTGTCGTCAGCACGCCCCGTTTCTGCACAACTTTATTGGGATATGATTCACGCATCATACTTTTCACCCATTTAAGGGCACAATTCCAGCTGGCATGGTGGTACACGCCTCTAATCCCAGCTCTCCAGGAGGCTGAGGCAGGGGATCACAAGTTTGAGGCCAGCCTAAGCAAATCAGCAAGACCCTTATCTCCAAATAAAAATAGAAAGGGCTCAGGGCTCACTGGGCACTTTGAGGCCCTGGGTTCTGTTCCCAGGCCACAAGAGAATAGCAGTGTGCAGTCCTGAGGCTTTTGTTTATCCACACAGCTGTGAGCTGTCCCAGCATCCTTTGTGGAGTCCTTTCATCACCCACAGAAGCCCCCACCCCACTGGCAGTCACTGCCCATTGCCCCTCCGTTGCTCCCTGGAGACCTCAGAATGCTCTGCTTGTGGGTTTGCTCGCGCTGGACATTTCATACAAGCAGAATCCAGAGGATGGCCCTTTTGCTTTCCTCCTTCACTTAACATGTTTTCTTGTATTCTTTCCTTTAACATCGTGATTTCAGAGGTCATCCGTGTGGTGCATGTGTCAGTGTGTCCTTCCTTTCCATGGCTGCGTAACAGCCCATTGTGTGGAGCCCGCCACATATCTGTCCTTCCATCCCTGCATGACAGCTGGGTGGCGCCCACCTTGTGGGTTTTGTGAATCCCTGTTTTCAGTTCTCCAGGGCGTGTGCGTGGGAGTGGAGTCGTGGGGTCCCAGGGTCTCTCCGTGGGTCTGTCGTGCTTTCTTTAGCCACCTTTGTGAACAGATGCCTACGTTCAGTGTCCAGAGCTGACTGCAGGGGCTGTGCAGGGTGAGGGGACTGGCTCTGGGGACAGGCTTAGGCCACAGCAGGTCCATGCTGACGTGGGTCCAGCATTGCTGGGAGGCTGGCTCTCCCGTATTTACTGTCTTTCTTCAGGTGCTTGGACGAGGCTGAAAAGGCACTGAGACCTCCCACACCTCAGGTCCCCGAGTGCCCGATTTGTGGCAAACCATTTCTCACCTCCAAGAGCAGAGTCAGTCACTTGAAGCAGTGTGCAGTGAAGATGGAGGTGGGCCCCCAGCTCCTGCTGCAGGCCGTGCGACTGCAGGCGGCTCAGTGTGAGGCTGGCGACAGCCCTGCAGCCCCCAGGTGAGACGGGTGGAGGGAAACAAACCAATGGTGGTGTTGGTCCGTGGTTTGCACTGTTAGGGAGAACTTTCTGTGTAGAGCTGGAGAATCCACAGCCCCTTTGGATTCTGAAAATGAAGTATTTGAGGAGGAGACTGAGCTCAGTCTAGAAGGACTGAGGAGGACACAGACCGGGTGTGTCCGGGCATGTGTGGAAAGGGCCGTTGGACTCTTCCCTTGAATCCTTGAGGTGTTTCCGGTCTGTGACTCTGGTGGCCTTGGCTTGACCCACTCCATGACTTGGCAGTGCAGTGCGGTTTCCATCTCTAGTGCAGTTTTCATACCGTTAATATCAGATTATTCAGAACAGTTCAAAAGTCAGTGTGACAAAACCACAGACCTTATTTTTAAAAAAAATTTGCATGAATCGATGCCTCAGTGTTCAAAAGGCCCCTCTGACGGCTGGGAAATGAGTCCCCACGTGCAGACCACAGGCGCACGAGTGGCAGCATCAGCTTTGCTCATGCTGCCCCCGCCACCGGGACACCCAGGTTGACCCCAGCTTTAGAGGGAACAAAGGCACAGCACTGGGGGCCCCAGACGTCTTTAGGTTTGGGACTTCTTTTCTTTGACAGCAGAAAGGAGCACAGGGAAGACCATAGCTGGGGCTGTTTGTGCAGCCCCTGCCTTGCAGTGGGCCTGGGCAGCTGGGCAGAGGCAGAGGTTCTCCAGCTGATGAGCCCCCGATATCTAGCATATCTACACTAGCATTGTGGGATGGGCAGCCTAGGCCTGCAGGTAGACTCTCCACGCCATTGCTTGCCTGTCAGATTAAATGTCTGCTTCTAAAATTCCTCCATATACCTGTGTGTGTCCTTGAAGGTGGGTCGAGTAGAAAGCTACAGGAAGGGCCAGGCACGGTGGCACACGCCTGTAATCCCTGCACTTGGGAGCCTGAGACAGGAGGATCGCGAGTTCAAAGCCAGCCTCAGCAACTTAGCGAGGCCCTAAGCAACTCAGTGAGACCCTGTCCCTAAATAAAATACAAAAAATGGGGATGTGGCTCAGTGGTGGAGTGCCCCTGGGTTCAATGCCCAGTTCCAAAAAAAAGAAAGAAAGAAAGAAAGCTACAGGAAGTGTGGACACCCTTGAGGGGGCTTTGCACTCGTCCTCCTGAGGCCAGGCCTGGCATTGGCCATCTGGCATAGCTCCCTGGGCTGGGTGCTCCTCGTGTGATTTCCTGGAGGCCAGGCCCTGCCTGCAGCCTCATGCTGCTGCCCTCAGAGGAGCAGGCTGCCCAGCTGCTCGGTGACCCCCTTCCCTCTTGGCAGTTGTGGTTCCCAGGAAGCTGGAGCTGAGTTAGGGCTCACTTTGATCTTCCAGGACCACCCCTGGGAATGCCCAGCCCTCCTCACCCAGCAGGAATGCAACATTTGCAAAAGCCAGAGGTGTGGAGACGCCCGCAGGGCAGGCAGCTGGCCAGACCCCGCTGCTGGGACCTGCACGCGGCAGCCTTGGCTCCCTCCAGCCAGAGACCCTTCACGCTAACTCGCCCACCTGGGGGTTCTGCACTGCCTACAGCTGCTCACTATTGGTGGAAAGCTGGGAGGCCTTCCTTTAGGCCTGGGGCCCTGCAGGAGGGAAGGGATGCTTTTTGGCCTGTATGGCCAGGACTGCTTGGGGCCACAGTGCAAATCCAGGGGCCATCTCAGAGTCATTGAGTGTTGGCTGCACCAGAAGGTTTGGCCACAGCTATGGTTTGCAGGGACCACCGATGACTTTGCCTGTCTGCTAAGAACCCAGCTGGTGCTGGGGATCTAGCTCAGTTGGTAGAGTGTTTGCCTTACAAGCACGAGGCCCTGGGTTCAATCCCCAGCACCGCAAAAAAAAAGAGGAGGGTTATGGGCTGGGGTTGTGGCTCAGTGGTAGAGCGCTTGCCTTGCATGGGTGAGGCCTGGGTTCATTCTCAGCACTGCATAAATAAATAAAGGCACTGAGTCCATCTACAACTAAGAATATATTAGAAAAAAAAAAGAACCCAGCTGGACAGTCACAGATAGAACCCAGATCCTTCTGTGTCCAGCCCATGCTGAACTTCGGTCCAGGATTGCAGGAGCTCAGGAGGAGCAGAATCAGCACAGTGGAAGCAGAGGCGACCTTTCCTCTCACCCCCAAAAGGGAACAGGCCCAGGCTTGGGGGACGCACTCACCAGCCTTCCTCTGTGTCTGTCTTTTAGCTTCAGCAACCACACTGGGGGTTTGAAACGGAAAGGAACCACCAACAAGAAGGAGCCACAGAAGAGGCGGAAGGTCAGCAAGCCCAGCCTGCCATCCGAGGACCTGCAGGTGGCCTTGGCTCTGTCCCGATCTGAGATGGAGCAGTGTCCAGCTGTGCCTGCAGTCAGACTGGAAAACGCTTTTTCTGGGAGGACGAGACCAGGAGCAGGTGGGAGTGGCTGCAGCAGGGGCCCCGGGGAGTCTCGCTGCTGTGCCTCGACTGAGCTACGAGTGGGCGGGGCTTCCAGAGCAGTGGACAGATGCGTCCCTGACCGAGCCACTTTCTTTCATCTGCAGAGAAGAAGAGTCGCAAGAAGAAACCGCCAGCATCCCCCCCACAGCTGTTGGTCCAGGATTCTGAGACCACAGGTAGACAGATTGAGGACCGCGTGGCCCAGCTCCTTTCAGAGGAAGTGGAGCTGTCCAGCACGCCACCACTTCCTGCCAGCAGGATTTTCACCGAAAAATGGGAAGAGGCGGGCTGGCATCTTCAGCTGCCTCAAGGAAAGCGGAACTTCCTGTGGGAGGGCAGCGCCCTGACCGGGGCCTGGGCCGTGGAGTCCTTCTACACCATGGCCCTGGTCCCTCCCATCGTGCCCCAGCAGCCGGCCAAGGTGAGCCCTGCCCTCCCGGCACGTGTGTGGACGGGCTTTGGGGAGAGTGCAGAAATGCAGCCCTGGTAGGACAGTGGGCAACAGGAAGCCCGGGAGGTGGAGTGGGGAGGAAGCCGAGGGGCGTCGCTGCCGCTCATTTCTCCTTGCAGCCACTAAGTGGTTCTCCTGATGGGAAAGGGAGGACTTTGGCTCCCACCTTGGCGTGCTCCTGGAGAGTTGCTCACAAGGCCCCACCCCAGGGATCCTGCCACGGGTCCTCAGTCGGCACTCCCTGCCTGCAGCCAGTTAGCTGGCGGTGGGGGGACAGCAGGGCCCAGGCCCCCTTCCAGCCCTGGATGGACTGCCGACCTGGATGCCATGGCCCACCTGGGCCATGACGAAGCCTGGGGCACAGTAATGGGGGAAATCCCCCCGGGGCTGCTCTGGCTGTGACTGGCCACCCTCAGAGCAGCCCTTGTCCAGCTGTGCATTTCAGGCCCAGCAGTGCATGTGGGGGCGGCTGCTGCCGCGCATGACAGTGACCACACAGCCACTCTCCCCTTCCTCGCAGGGCCTGGGGCAGGAACCCGAGTTACCACCACAACTACCCGAGCAGCCAGAGCCGGGTGTGCGCAGGCCTCCTGCTTTCCAGAGCAGCCACCCTGCAGGCCTTGGCACCAGGGACCCGTTGCTCTCGGCCAGCCAGAGGGAGTGCCAAGCCCTGCAGGACCTTGTGGACCTGGCGGAGGAGGGGCTGAGCGCCAGCCCGTGGCCCTGCGGAGAGGCTGCAGGTGAGACCTTGAGTGGGTTTAGGGCCAGCCACGCGGTGCGAGGCTGGACAGCCTGGACCGCTATGAGGGCAGCCCAGGGGCTGACCCCGGCGTGAAGGGAGGGCCAGGCCCTGGGAGCTTTGGTGTTTTCCTCAGGGGGATGCGATGGAGGCACTTGTGTCTATCACAGTTTTGCAAAAACTTGAACCAAAGACTGAGCCGTCCGGGCTAATTTGTCTATTTTACTGTCCTTTTACCTCCCCACTCAGGAAGGGAGGCTAGAATGGTTTCGAGGGTGTGTTTGAAATGCAGGTGGCCTTGGCTGGTGGTCTGCCGGGCGCTGCTGTGCAGCCGTCCTGGCTGCTGCTGCTGCTCGGTGGCCGACCTTGCCCAGCGATGTTCTCCTAATGCGCAAACCCTTCTCTCAGGCTTGGATCTGCTGCCCAGCAGTCTTCCTCTGACTGGGTTTGTCCTGCCACTCCGGGAGAAGCCTCTCGGGAGAGGTGACCACGCTTCGGTAAGGATGGGCTTCTGCGCCGCAGGCCAGGCTGTCAGCCCTGCCCAGCTCCGTGGTCTTGGCCACTGGTGCTCATGTCCCCATCTCTGCTTCCCAGACAACTGAGCTCTCGACGGCCCTTGAGTGGAGCCAGCAGAGAGCCCACCTGCCCTCTCGGGTCCCCTCCTGGTACTTCTGTCCCTTCATCCGTGGATGCTGTGGGTTACCTTGGAGCCCCTCTGTCCTGGGAGCCCAGAGGGCCTGCTAACTGTGGCTGCCTCGTCCTGGCATCCACATGCTCGTTTCTTGATAGTGTCCTTCATTGGGGACTTGCTGTGACCCTTCTATGTGTGGCTCCTGGGCTCCAACTAATGGTCCAGCATCCCAAGTTATTGACAGCATTAGAAGTTGGGTGTTTCTTAGAGTGGACATCATCCCATGAGATCCAGCACCTCATGCCAAGGACCAGCCTGGTGATGGCAGGCCCCTGACCAGCACGAGCTCAGGTTCTGGTCTGCCACCTCAGTCCCCAGAGCATGTGCACACACGGTCCCAGAGGCTTCACGGACATCTTATCGTAATCCACTTGCAGGTCCCTCCCATCGTAGGTCAGGGACACACTGTAATAGAGAACCTGAGACAGGTGGTGTTTGCTCTTCTGGATCACTGAGGGCCTAAGGGAGCCCAGAGGTGGACCCCAGTGCAGGCAAGTTCTAGACAGGAAAGCAAGGTCCTGGCTTGGCCCATACTAGCAGCCCTCAGCTGGGGGCCCTCAAGACCCAGGTAGAGGGCTGGGGATATAGCTCAGTTGGTGGAGTGCCTGCCTCGCAAGCACAGGGCCCTGGGTTCAATCCCCAGCACCGCAAAAAAAGAAGAAAAAAAAAAAAAGACCCAGGTAGAAAAGCAGGGACTCTTCCTTATCTCCTTCTGCAGGTCTCCTTGGGGCTGCTGGCTGCTGACCTCAGTGCCATGGTCAATAACCCCCACCTGAGTGACGTCCAGTTCCAGGTGGACAGTGGGGAAGTGCTTTACGCCCACAAGTTTGTGCTTTATGCTCGGTGTCCACTCCTCTTCCAGCATGTGAGTGCACAGGGCGGTGGCCGGCGCGCCGACTCCCTGCCTCGCCTCCCTTCCCTGACCAGGCCCTCGCTTCTGTCCCACGCGGCCTTCCCCGCCCCCCGTCCTCCTCGCCCACGGTGCTGCCCAGAGCTGCTTCCTGGGCTGCCAGCTTGGTTCTCTTCTGTGGGGAAGGGCGGGCTCTGGGCTAGGACAGGCCAGAGTTTTGTGTTTTGTTTTTGTTTTATTTTCTGATACTGGAAATTGAACCCAGGGGTACTTAACCACTCTGCAACATCCCCGGCAGCTCCTTTTTCTATTTCATTGGAGAGGGTCTCGCTCAGTTGCTTAGGGCCTTGCTAAGTCACTGAGGCTGGCTTTGAACTCCAGATCCTCCTGCTTCAGCCTCCCAAGCCCTGGGAGCACAGGTGTGCACCGCCGTGATCCCAGGCATGTGCTGTGGCACCTGACCAGAGTTTTGGTTCCTCATTTTTCCCTCCGGAATTGTTCCCTCTTTCCTCCATTTGCATCGTTAGAGTCTCACATCCATCTATTTAAAGTTGAGTTGCTGCTCAGATGGGTTCTGACTTGTAGGGATCCAACAGACTGCTCCGTCTCTGTCAGAAAATTCTAGACCCTGTCAAAGGAAAATCAGCCAGCTCTTTGAAGATCCACCCATTAAAGAATTTTGAAAGTAAGAAATGTTATAGCCCAAGCCAGGCGCGGTGGTGCGTGTCTGTAATCCCAGTGGCTTGGGAGGCTGGAGCAGGACGGAAAGTTCAAGGCCAGCCTTAGTAACTTAGCAAGACCCTGGCTCAGAATAGAAAATAGAAGGGACTGGGGAGGTGACTCAGTGGTTAAGCACCCCTGGGTTCAACCCATGGTAGAAAAAAATAAAGAGAAATGTCATAACCCGTCCTCCAGAATCGTGGGCAACAACATGCGCAACAGAGGTCCGGCTCCTGGGGAGGAGCTTAAGGCCGAGACCTGGACATCCAAGTCTTACTTTGTTCCGTCCTCAGGTGAACAGTGAAGGCTTCTCTGCCGTAGAAGATGGCGATCGGACCCAGCGTGTCCTGCTGAGCAGTGTGAGCCACGAGGCCACCCGCGCCTTCCTCCACTACCTCTACACCGCGGACGCTGGCCTGCCTCCGCGCCTGGTCCCTGCCCTGAGCTCCTTGGCCCTCAGGTTGGGATCGTTCCTTCCATGGCTCGCAGCCTCTGAGGCAGTGGTGAGGGGTGGCAGACGGACGGGAACGTCAGGGCTGAGGCTCTCAAAACCTCAAGTCCTGGTCGGTCTGTGGCTCCCCTGTAATCGTAGCGACTCGGAGGCTGAGGCAAGGGAACTCCAAGTTCAAAGCCAGCCTCAGCAACTTAGTGAGACCCTGTCTCTAAATAAAACATAAAAGGTCCCGGGGATGTGGCTCAGTGGTTAAGCACCCTGGGTTCAACCCCCAGTACTCCCTTCTCCCAAAAAACCTTGAAAGTCCTATTTTAATCCCAAGTTTATGACCAGCGGCAACTCTGAATAGGGCGTGGGGGTTGAAAGCGGGCCAGAATGGAGCCTTGCAGGGGTGCCCAGGCCTGGATAGGCAGGACGGACTCTCCCAGGCCCCACGCATGTGAGAGGGTGGCCTGTGACCTCAGCGTCCCCACACCGCAGCACCTTGATCAGCAGCAGCATCCTGCCTCCAGCAAGCTCAGGGGCCGGGGGCTGCAGCCGCGCTCCTCCCAGGCCGCCTTGTTCCTCAGGTGCCCGGGGAAGGAAGAGCTCAGCTCCCGTGTTTGAGTCACACTGCTGAGTCCCGGGGCCTTTGGGCAGTGGCCGGCTGGCCTGCTGCAACCTGTCTCTGGCCGACCACCCGAGGGCCTCCGGGGCAGCCTGCACTGTGCGGGTTGGGGCCCTGCCCACCTCCATCCGTACTCCGTCCACGTGCCCTGCGTTCACAGCAACCCTGTAAACACGGGGGGCTCTGGTTTCTAGAGCTCGTGGCTGGGGGTGTCCTGGGCAAGAGAGTGGGCGCCCTCTTGGGAGAGTGGGGAAAGCCACAGCCCAGTCACACTGCTGTCCTCGTGAAGACTGCTCGGCCTCCGTGCAGAGCGGTGGTGACCCAGCGCTTCCTGTTGCAGGTTTGGCGTGAATGACCTCGCTCACCTGTGTGAGCAGGTGCCTGTCCCCATGGACCCCGAGGGCGAACGGCAGGAGGAGGAGGACGAGCTCTGTGACAGCAGGGTGGAGAGTCTCCAGGGACTCTTGAAGGCAGTGTGGGCAGAGGAGGAGGAGGAGGAGGAGGAAACAGAGACTCTGCTGGAATCCGAGCGCCACCGAGAAGATAGGGAACAGGTCAACGAGGCGGAGATGGAAGAAATTTATGAATTTGCAGCTACTCAGCGGAAGCTGCTTCACGGGGAGAGAGCACCAGACACAGAGGAGGACAGCGACCAGCCTGGGGAGGACAGTCCAGTGCTGTCGAGGGCGCGGGGTGATGGACAGTTAGAAAAGCCAGAACAAATGGAGTTGTCTGGGTCCAGAAAGGAGGAGGCCCCAACCTCCCGGGGAAATGCAGGCCGTTCCCGCCTGCTCCCAGGCCCGTGCTGGGTCCGCGCGGGGGAGGCAGAGGCTCGTGAGCAGGAGGTGCCAGCGGAGGCGCCGGGCCAGGGCCTCTCTGGGGGCTGCCAGGCAGGGGAAAAGGAAGACTCCCTTTTGCATTCAGTCAAGATCCACGATCGTGAACAGGGCTTTTCATCAACCCACGGATCTGAACCGTCCCAAATAATGAGCCGTCATGAGGAGCAGAGCGACACCGTCAGGGAGAGGCAGATGGAGACGGCCTGTGCCCTGGCTCCACGGCAGATGCCCCTGCCACACCCCTGCTGCCTCCTGTCACGGCCCCTGGGAGGCAGGAGTCCTGGCCAGGCTCAGCCTCGCCTTCCCACGGGTGAGTCGTCCCCTCAGTCACACAGGGGTGTTTCCAGGGCGGCCTCCCCAGGCTCATCATCTCCGCTTGGACCTTCCAGGCAGAAGAGGGACAATAACATTCCCACTCCACTTACAGAGCCAGGTCACTGGAAAGGCCAAGGCTGCAGTTCCATGTTCGAAGGCAAACGTAAGGGTGTCCTGCTTTCTCCAGAAAAGTCTTCACCCATCGACCTGACCCAGTCACAGCCTGACCACCCGAGGGCCGGGTCCCAGGAGTGTCCACCCCCTGTGAGCAAAGAGAATGAGGTCATCCTCTTACTGGATTCAGATGAAGAGTTGGAACTGGAGCAGACCAAAGCAAAGTCCATTTCTAATGACCTCCCAGAAGAAAGGAAGGTTCTGGAGTTCAGCCCCAGGTCCTCCGAGCTGTTTTCAGTCATCGATGTTGATGCAGATCAGGAGCATGGTAGCCCACCGAGGGGGGAAGCTGGGACACAGCAGGAGGAAGGAGAGGAGGAGTCGGAAAATCGGGACGCACTGGGCCAGGGAAGGGCCCCCTGGCTGTTCCGTGAGCAGGAGAGCAGCCCCGACGAGGACAGCACGGACGCCTCCTGGCTGGTGCCTGCCACCCCACTGGCCAGTAAGTGCCGGGACTGCTCGTCACAAACCCAGATCACGAGCCTCAGGACCAGGACTCCGGGGGACAAGATGGCTCAGCACACGCCCAGCACCTCCTCAGAAAACAGGGCCGTTGAGGAAGCTGCAGAGTTTTCAGTCATCATGCCCCAGATGTCCCCTGTCACTCCAGGAGCTTCTGACAGCGCACGGCAGGTCTACAGAAGCCCGCCCCAGCCCCGCCCCAGGTCCCTCTCGCTCGCTCTGCGTGCACAGCAGCCCAGGGCAAAAGGCCTTCCTGATTTCACCAGCAGGTTCCAGAAACTCTCACCGCTGGGGCCGTGCCTGCCGAATCAGGCTGCAGCAAGTGAAGTGGTAGAAGTTGGGGACAGTGAAGATGAGCAGGAGGTGACCTCCCATCAGGTGAACAGCAGTCCGCTGCTGGACAGTGACCCACCAGTTCCAGTGGACGACTGTTGTTGGCATGTTGAGCCCCTGTCACCAATTCCAATTGACCACCTAAACCTCGAACGCACTGGCCCCCTGAGCACCAGCAGTCCCAGCAGACGGGCCCAGGAGGCTCTGGACAGCAGTGACTGTCACTCCCTAGGACTCACGGACACCACTCCAATTCGAGGAAGCTGTGCTGCCCACAGAGACTCTCAGCCACAGTCCCCCGGGGCCAGCTCCCCAGGGAGCAGCAGGCTGAGCCTTCTGAATCCAGCTCTGTGGGACAACTGGGATGGGGAAGAGCAGAAGTCCCCAGAGGCTCCGCCTGTGCCCCAGACACCGAGTGCCCGCCATGCTCGGCCATCATCAGAAGGGCCAGTGATGCCAAGTGAGTGGCCGCCAGGGTGGGAGGGGTCCTGTCTTTATGCTCTGTGACACTAGGGGGCGTGCAGAGCAGTGTTAAGACTGGGTTGGTGATGCTGAGGGCTCGCTCACCTGCTGGGACCCTCCGAGGGACCCTCCCTCGCCTGCACCCCTTCCACAGTGGCTGGGAAACCGGTTGCCTGTCGAGTCATTGTTCCTGAGCTGGCCTGGGTCCTCACTAGTGCTCACCTGGGCACTTGGTAAAACTCTGTACCCCTGGACTCCCCTCCAGCACCCCCGAGGTGGCAGCTCCCACCAGCAAACCCCTCAGTTGCAACTCCACACTCCCCTGTGGGTCCACAGCATCGGGGACAGGGAATCCAGGACCTCTTTGTGGCAGGTTGAGGCAGCCATAGTGTCGATAGAAGGTCTAAGTCACCCAAACGTCCCTCTGCAGATGAGCGGGCAAACAGACTGTGCTTGACCTGTGCTGTGGAATGTTCTGCCATGAAAAGTGCATTAGCGCTTGCCTAGCATGAGCAAGGCGCTGGGTTCAGTAAGGAAAGTAAAGGGGTCACGTCTATCTGCCACTTAAAAATAGTCTGTAAAAAACGCGGTGGTGACCCATGTGACAGTGTGGGTGGACCCTGAGAATGTCATGCCGCGAGAGAGAAGCCAGACAGAAAAGGCCACAGAGTGAGTGATTCCGTTTCTGTGAAGTATCTAGAAATCCAGAGCGATGGACGGAGGACCAGCGGGAGCCTGGCGCTGAGGGAAGTGGAAGCCACGACCTGGGTGCAGGGCTTCCTTCTGGGGTGGTGAAGACCATTTGGAACCAGATAGAGGTGGCGGTTGCCCAGCAGTGAATGTACTGACACATTTTTTTTTTTTTTTTGGTGCTAGGGATTGAACCCAGGGACACTCGGCCACTGAGCCACGTCCCCAGCCCTATTTTGTATTTTATTTAGAGACAGGGTCTCACTGAGTTACTTAGGGCCTTGCTAAGTTGCTGAGGCTGGCTTTGAACTCGCGATCCTCCTGCCTCAGCCTCCTGAGCCACTGGGATCACAGGCGTGTGCCACCGTGCCCAGCTGTACTGACACATTTTTAATGTGAACTCCATTTCATTAGACAAAACGGGCCCGCTCAGAACACATACTAAGGTATGCACGAGGTCCTGCTTCAAGCCTGGTTTCAAAAACCAACACGAATGGGGCTGGGTGCTATGGCACACGCCTGTAATCCCAGCACTTGGGAGGCTGAGGCAGGAGGATCGCAAGTTCAAAGCCAGCCTCAGGAACTTAGCAAGGCCCTGAGACCCTTTCTCAAAAACAGCTGGGGATGTAACTCAGTGGTAAGAAGCCCCTGGGTTTAATCCCCTGGACTAAAAAAAAAAGCACAGAGAAGGGGAGACTGTGAGCCCCTGCTCTTCCTGATTCCCCACTGGGAAGCGGGGCGGTTTCCAGCCCACGTCAGGCACTCTGGGAGACTCAGGGCCACAGCTCCTGCCCAGGCACCTGCGGTGGGGAGGGCCCTGACCAGAGCCCTCCGGAAGCCCTGACCAGTGCGGCCGGTGGTGCGGTCACCTTCAGGAGCTTCTGTGGCTGTTGCCCTGTGCCAGAGCTTCCGCTGCAGAAGGCCCCTGGGGACTCAGAATTTGCATTTCTGGCCAGTTCCCAGAGTGGTGCTGTGAGAACTTGGCAGCAGCTTGAGACCTCCACCTCCCTGGATCTGGGGCAGCCTGGGGCGAGCCTTGAAAGGGCTCTGTGGCCCCAGGAGGATGAGGATGAGGGAGGCTCGGTCCGCCTGCCTCCGACAGACTGACTTGTGAGGCGTGGCTTTATTGAGATGTAGTCCGTGTGCCCTAGAATCCGCCTGCGGAGGAGCCGCCCCCTTGCAGCCCCTGCAGCTGATCATCTGCTCTGGGCGCTTGGCTGTGGGGAACCTCCAGAAAGGGTCTTTGTGTCCAGCTCCTTTCCCTGAGCGTGAGGTTTCAAGGTTCACCGTGGTTTTGTTTCGCTGTGCTGTGTTTGTTGTTTGCGGTGCTGGCAGCGGGCCCTCCCGCTGAGCCGCATCCCCAGCATCCGACGCTCTCCCACCCGTGAGCATGGCACCTTGGGTTGTCCATTCGTCCAGCGGTGGGCATTTGGATTGTGTCCAGCGTTTTGGTCACTGGGAATAACACTCCTCACAAACCTTCGTGTGAGTTTTTGTGTGGACATGAATTTTCATTTTTCTTTCGTCTGTCCCCAGAAGTGGGCTGCTGGGCTGTGCGGTGACCTTACTGAAGCAGTGCCAGCCCGCTGGCCAGAGCGGCTGCTCCGCCTTCCACCCCTGCCAACCAGCTGCCGAGGGTCGCGCTCTCCACCTCGGGCAGCACTCCTGCTGTTTTCTGTCCAGCGGCCTGGTGGACGCGCAGTGGCGCCTCATACCCTTGAGGGCTCCTGATGCCGAACATCTTTCCACGTGCCTCTTGGCCGTTCGTCTATCTTTGGAGAAACAGCTGCTCAGATTCTTTGCCTATTTTTTTTGTTTGCTTTGTTTCAGGTGCTGGGGATTTTGAGGTACCAGGGCCTTGCACGTGCTAGGCAGGCCCTCTGCCACTCAGCCACATCCCAGCCCTTTTAATTTTATTTTTATTTTTTATTTTTATTTTCTTTTATTTTTTGAGAACCAGGGATTGAACTCAGGGACACTCGGTCACTGAGCCACATCCCCAGCCCTATTTTGTATTTTATTTAGAGAAAGGGTCTCACTGAGTTGCTTAGGGCCTCGCTAAGTAGCTGAGGCTGGCTTTGAACTCGCTATCCTCCTGACTCAGCCTCCCAAGTCACTTGGATTACAGGCGTGCACCACCGTGCCCGGCTCCAGCCCTTTTTATTTTGAGATAGGATCTCACTAAGTTGCCTAGGCTGACCTCAAACTAGCTGTCCTCCTCCTTCAGCCTCCCAAGTAGCTGGGATTACAGACATGCTCTACCATGCCCAGGTCTTTGCCTGTTTTTAATTGAGTTGTTCATCTTTTTATTGTTGGATTATTACAAAGTAGTAATGGCCAAGCCTGTCAGTGTTGCCCGTTATCTGCAGCCATCGCTGTGCATCAGATGTTGGGCTGTTGGGTTGAGTGGTCCCTGGGGCCACTTCCTGGGCATCGGCCCGGTGCGAGGCGGGGTCCTTGGGCTCTGCTGTAGGCTGCTCTCCAATGGGAGGACGTGACTCCAGACGGTGGAGGGTGGTGTCACTGCTCTCATGGGGCAAAGTGCTGCTTGGGGTCTTTAAGAGAGACAGTTCTCTTGCTGACACTTGCAGAAGCAGAAGTGGTCATAAATCCACATCTCTCAGGCTGAGATGTCGCTTCTTCTGTTTTACCCAGAAGGTGCTAATCAGAAGAAGAACTTGCCCCCCAAAGTGCCCATAACTCCAATGCCAAGGTATTCCATCATGGAGACCCCGGTGCTGAAGAAAGAGCTGGACAGGTTGGTGGTGCTCTTCTCGCATGAGGCCTTTCCCTCCTGTGCTGTAGCTGGCTCGGAAAACTGGGAGCTGAACCGTCCAACAGGTGGCCCCTCAGGTCTGATGGGCACCACTGGGTGGGGCCTGGGAGGAAGGTTCTGCCATCAGCCCTGCAGGGACTGTGTGGCTCCTGGGGTGGTGAGCAGCCTGGGACTGTGCGTGCTGCGCCCAGATTGCGTGGGCCCTAAGAAGCCAGCAAGTGAGACTCCTTCAGATCACCGTGGGGGACAGGTCTCCGCGCTCCACAGGGCGAGTGGGAAGACTTCATTTTTTCCAGAGAACAGGAAGCTCTCTCGTCCTGTGGAATGCCGCTCTTTAGCTGGGCGCCTAGTGATCTGCAGGAGCCTGCAGGAGGGCCCTCCTGGGTACCCTGTGCGTAAGCCGGCCTGGTGTGTGTTCCAGCGTCGGTCCCACAGAGACGGTCCTTCAGTCTGCTGGCACTTGCTCTGTGCGCACATGTGATAGCAGGCCCAGTGCAGAGCGGGGTCTGAAGTCCACCTGCTTCCCTGTTCAGGTTTGGAGTCCGCCCTCTCCCCAAACGCCAGATGGTTTTGAAACTGAAGGAGATTTTCCAGTACACTCACCAGACCCTGGAGTCCGACTCTGAGGATGAGGTCCAGCCCTCACAGGTTCCTCCGGAGGCGCCTTGCAGCCAGACCCTGACCACCGAGACCGACAGGCCTTCCTGGGAAGGCCACTCCCAGCCCAAGGCCACTACAGGTTCCAGGACCCAGAGGTCCAAAGGCCCCACTAAGACCAAGGGCCCCCGACAAGGAAAGCAGCAGCCTGGTGACGGCACCCTGCACCCGAGGAAGTCAGCCGCTGAGGAGCCAGCGCCAGGACCTGCTGGTGACACCCAGCTCCCAGCCCCCCGGGGATCTGTGGCCACCTGTGTGGACAGCAGTGATAGCTCCCTCAGCTCACAGAGGTAACTGGATGGAAGTGACCGTGACCGGCAGGGCTGAGGGATGCGGTGTTCAGCCCGTGGTCGTTGGGCTTGGACTGTAGGAAGGCAGTTTCCCGAGCCCCCAGCAGCCTGCGGAATCCCTGTCCCCACACACCTGACTTCCCAGCTTTCGGGGACCCAGCTCAGGCCAGCCCGGCTGCGGGGTACCATGAGGGGATCCTGCCACCCTGGGGGGATGGGGGTGGTCACCTGCCATGCCAGGCCCCACAGGGCCACAGAAACACACGTCTTCCTCCTAAGGGGCTTCTGGTCTCAGGCTAGAGAGGAGGGGTGCCCCCAAACATCCTCTGTTCTTTTCAGTTCTTCCTGTGAGTTTGGAGCCACCTGGGAGTCTGCAGGTGAAGATGAGGAGGGTGAGGAGGGGGTCAGTGCCTCCCAGGCAGCGGCCCGGGCAGCGGACACAGCAGAGGCTGTGAGACGCTACATCCATTCCAAGCCGGCCCTGTACCGGAAGGTGCTGATGTACCAGCCCCTGGAACTGGCGGAGCTGCAGGCGGAACTGAAGCAGAACGGCATCCGTGTGGCCACAGGCAGGCTGCTGGATGTCCTGGACTCCCACTGCATCACCTTCACCACTGCTGCAGCCCGGAAGGAGAAGCCCAAGCAGAGGGGGAGACGGCGCGTGGGCAGGAAGAAGGGGGAGCGGGATTGACAGGGCCCCCATCCCATCCCCCTGCCAGTGGCCTGTGGCATCTATGCCCAGCTCCCATCGCCCCCTCTGGCCATCTCCGGGAGGACCTGGGTACCCGGTGTGAGTCGACGTCCACCAGGCGTGTCAGGACATCAGCCCGTGCTGGCTGGCCTCTGCCTGCCCTTCCTGCTCTGACCTCCTCTCTTTGGTGCAGTAGCTGGAGCATGTTGCCCACTTACCTAGGGCGCTGTGTCAGTGCCATAGTCTTCTGCCTTGAGCCCAGCAGGGCCTCTGCTGGTGTTCCAGAGGAGCAGTAAGCCACCAGCTGGTCAAGAAAAGGCCCGGTTCTGCCCCATCTGCCACTCTGTCCTTTAGGCGCAGGCAGACTGCCCCATGAGTGTGTCCCAAGATGGCTGTCAGCCAGCTGGCCAGCCTGTCTTCCTTCTCTGCACTCAGACCAATCCCAGCCACCACCAGCAGACTAGGCATCCACAGGCTGCCTGTGCCACTACGCCCCAGGGCCAGCTCCTGGCCTAGCCGTCCTGCCCAGACTTGTCCTTGTCACCAGCAGCCTCCAAACTCAACAGTGCACAAGGGCCCAGCACCCTCCTGAAGACCCCTGAACGAGCCTGCTGTTAGTGGGTTCCATCCCCACGTGTTGAAGGGCCTCTGGTCTGGGGGCAGTGTGGAGCGCAGGGGAGCAGAGCTTGGGTCTCCATGTCCTGGGAACGTCCTCGTCTGTCCAATACAGCACAGTTGGTTTTATATGATGTGCAATAAACATTAAAAGGCTTTATAAAAACCTAAATGCTGTGGTCTGGAGAAATCTGCAAGGGACCCAGGTTGTGAGCTTGAGCTCCAGCCCCTGCTGCCCGCCTGAGGTTCCAGAGACTTCTTTGTGCCTGTTCTCTTGGGTGCCAGGCCCGCAGTCTCCCATTCTCTGGTCTCTAGGTAACACACAGATGTCGATTGTCCCCACACTGAACGGAGTCCTCACCGGCTGTGCTCAGGAGGCCTGGGGACCACGCCCAGCCTTGCCTGGGGGTCATTTCAGGAGCAGGGTGCCTAGACCTGCCAACCTGCCTTTTTTTACAGGGTGAGCCCAATCACTGCCATGCCTGTGTGCTGGCCCTGGTTGCATCCTGCCCCCTAGTAGACTAGTAGAGGAGACAGCCCTGGCCTGTCCCCTGACCAGCATGGGGGTCAGGGCTCAGTGGCCTGAAGGGTGGCATTGAAGACAGTTTCTGGGCATTAGGGGCAAACAGCACTCAGGAGAAAACAGGGCTTCTTGAATATGTGGTGTGTGCTGGTGGAGGACCAGCCTGGCTCACGTTGCTCTGGCACCAGGGGCTGGAGAGTTCCGATCAAGCCGAAGGTGGACTCTGGCCTGCTGTAAAGGTGTCCCATGTTTCCTCCATGAGAGGCTTGATGCCCCCTCCCTGGCATTGACGTAGGGTCACGAGAGAGTTGCTGAGGCGGAAGGTGACTCTGGTCCTTCAGTTCCTCGGGGTTTGTAGTTTGGTCATGTCCTTTGTCCTGAAACAACTGAGGAGGAGGTGCTGCTTCCAGAAGGCAAGGGGCAGTGAAGGAGCAGCCACAGCCGATGGGCCCAGGCCTGCTGGACTAGGTCTAGCTACTGCGTTGGAAGATGGCGGTGAGGGGCTGCTGCATGCCCAAGGCCGGGCGTGTCCTCCCAGAGGCTGCTCTGCTCGACAAGAAGAAAGCCCTGAGCCCTGCAGAGTGTTTGCCCCGTGTCCCTGGATCACCTGTGCCTTGATGCATTGTGACCAGACCCCCCAGCCTGCCCACTTCCTGTTGCCTTGGCTGTCACCACAGCCTGCCTGTGTCCACGCAAAGCAGTCAGGGGAGAACCACTGGCCTGGGCAAGGGGACTCGGAAGGGCCCAGGCCGCGCGGGCAGGAAGTCTTTGCCGCTACTGAGTTAGAAGTGCTAACCCTGCTCTGGACGGACAGAAAGCCCCCACCCCAACCCCCAGGAGCCAGAATGGCCCTCCAGTTAGCTGACCAGAACAGGGGTCAGCCCTGTGTAGGCTGGTGGACGTGCCTGTGAGCTGGGGCGCAGCGCCAGGAGGCTCCCCAAGATCCTTCAGAGGAGGCTGTTTGCTCTGCTGCGTGCTCAGCATCTGTCTGCAGGACCCCAGGAGGGAAGCAGAGTGAGCCTCCTTGTCCTCTTCATGTGACAGACCCATCAGCCCCTGTGGTTTCCAACATCCTGTGGGTGGCCTGGTTTCAGATGC
Source organism: Glaucomys volans (assembly GCA_020662805.1). NCBI lineage: Eukaryota > Metazoa > Chordata > Mammalia > Rodentia > Sciuridae > Glaucomys > Glaucomys volans. The sequence goes on from JAJEJO010004930.1 coordinate 416,769, forward strand.
CTTAGCTGCACCCCACGGCAGAGGTGCAGCCACCAGTTCTGGAGCCTCACTGGGCTTCTCGGAAGCCAGCGTTGCATCCTCTCAGCCCCACACGTTCCTGGTGCTCCGAGAGCATCAGGAGCGTCCGTCGCTGGAAAGGAGGGAGGGAGGCAGTAGGGTGTCAGAGGCTCAGGCCCTCCCCTCAGTCGGCAGGAGGACCTGAGCCCTCCCCCCACAAGCTGCAGCCTGGCCTGCGTCTGACTCACTGCTCGAGCCACAGCCGCTGCTGCTCCTGCTGGCTGTCCCAGGCCCCTCACCTTACCTGACTTCCCTGGTGTCCACGTGTTCAGTGGCCTGCTCCCTGTCAGTGAGGCATGTTCTGCACACTGGCTTTTTGTGACGTTTCCTCGGGGGTCGCTCACTCTGGGCCAGCTCTCTCCTCCCACGCCCTTCCCTGCCAGGACTGGCCACCTGCTGAGGCCTGCCTCAGGGCCCAGAGCCATCCTGCCATGAACAGCCACATTCTGCTGTTTCAGGGTTCAGGTGACTGGCCTCAGGGTCCCTGAACTCACAGCTGAGTCAGAAGGTGCCTGTGGAGTGACTGAAGAGGGAACCACGGGGACTAGGAAGGAGGACCGGCCGCAGGATATGGGAGCAGAGTGGGAGGAGCCCAGCCCCAGAGGTCTGGCCACCCAGGCACTGGCCCAGGATCCTCACCGCCCACCTGCACTGTGGGTGGCCTGGCTCCCGTTTTGGCTGGTGGAGGGGGGCATGTGTGGCTTGGACGCTGTACCACTCTGCTGGACTCGGCCTGCAGAGATGCCCAGCCCCAGAATCAGACGCAGTGTCACGCCCTGCGGGGCGATGACGGTAGAGGTGAGCCCCAGGCAGACCCCGCTCACTGATTTGTCTGAGACTGTTGGCTTTTGAAATCAGACAGGAAGGAAGGCTGAGGTGGAGCTGGTGGGACAGGAAGAGGTGATGAGCCGGGGCCGAGTGGTGGGTGCCTGCCGGTGCTAAGCTCCCCTGATCCCTCCTGCCCAGGCTTCCTCAGCCCCGCACACACCCAAGGCCTCAGCACTCACAGCCACCACAGGGATATCTAGGGCCTGCCCCCTGCCCTGCCGCTGAGCAGGGGCAGCCCAGGGCAGGGGATGGAGCGCCCTGGCTCCCCGCTCCTGGCATCTCTGGAGAGCAGCGTGGCCCAGGAGGTAAGCCGTGTCCAGGCCCCTCAGTGAGGGCAGAGGAGGGCGGGAGCAAGCAGGAAGGACGGTGACTTTTTTTTCCCTTTTTACATCCTGTGGATTGAGCCCAGGGCGGCCTGCTGTGGAGCTACAGCCCAGCCCTTCTCATTATTTACTTTGAGGAGGACTCTTGCTAAGTTGCTGAGGCTGGCCTCAAAGTCGTGATTCTCCTGTCTCAGCATCCCAGGTCATGGGATTATGGGTGTGGCCACGGTGCTTGGCTAGAATGGTGGCTTTTAAGGCCTGAGTTACTCTGGGCATAGCGGAGACTCCAGCCAGCTGTCCTCTGGGTCTAGGAGCTGCTGGGGCCAGACTGGTTTCAAAGTGTGGACTAAACAAATGTGCCCAGGGGACAAAGCCTGTCTCCATAGCACCAGTGATGGACGGGAACCGTCCTGCAGGCAGGCTGCCTGGCTGGGCAGCAGTGCTGCCCCCTCCCCTGGCGGCCCACCTGCGCTCTGCTTCAGCTCCCCACCTGTAAGTGGAGGTTCCCCCACCTGCACCTGCCCCAAAGTCATGAGGTCCCGGGAGGAGGAGCAGGTGGCACTGGGTCCAGCCCTAAGACGCGTGGCTGATAGGAGGGTAGGTTGGCCCCAACCCAGGGAGGCTAATAGGGCCACGGGGGCAGGGTGCTTGCTGGGAGGCAGGTCCCGACCCTGCTCCCCATCCATGTTCGCTTGCTGCTGTCTCTCCTGCTTCTGTCCCTCCCACCTCCCTCTGATCCAGTGGTTCTCAACTCAGGGGGTCCTGCAGGTACCTAGGGGACATAAAATAGGTCCATGTTGGGGCCCTACCTCACACCAGCGAAATCCCAGGGTGCCTGGGCTTGAGCAGTGGGGTTTTAAGAACAGTGCTCCAGAGAATGACCACATGATGCAGCAGATCCCCCGCCCCCCGCCCTGGGGACACACCCCAAAGAACAGAAAGCTGGACCTCAAAAAGATATCTGTACCCTGGGGCTGGGCTGGTAGAGGCCTGGCCTAGTATGTGTGAGGCCCTGGGTTCATCCTCAGCATAAAAATGAATAAACAAAATAAAGGCATGGTGTCCATCTACAACTGAAAATTAAAAAAAAAAAAAAAAAGATACCCGTGCCCTGTGTTCACCACGGCAAGATTCACACAGCCCAGGGGTAAACCGAAGAGATTCAGCCACGAAGAGGATAGAAGCATGACACCGGCCGCAGCGTGGCTGGCGGAGGGCATGGCACTGAGTGGAAGGAGCAGACACAGGAGGACAAACCCCTGAGCAGTCACACTCAGAGAGAGAGCAGAATGGTGGGCACCAGGGGTGGGGAGGGGGACTAGGAGTTGCTCGGTGGGGGCAAGGTGCGAGTCCCGCAGGTGGGGGCGATGGTTGCATGACAACGTGAATGTAATTAATGCTACTGAATTGCATACTTAAATGATTAAAGTGGTGTCTTATGTTAGGCATATTCTGTAACAACTTAAAAATTAAATTAAAAAAGAACGCCCTAGATAGTGCCCTCCCAGAGCTGAGAAGCACTGAGCTGGGCCCTCCACGCTCCTGGCCATCATGCCACCCCAACACGTCTGCCCACCAGAGTTGTCACCTGAGTTACTGTGGCGCACTGCTGTCAGTCAGGTGGCCGTGGGCCGTGGGTCTGCTCTGGGCCCTGGCTGCTCTTGCGTGGGTCTGTCTGCCGTGTGCCAGGGCCCCTGCTCCACAGGAAGTCTTGAGGCTGTCTGCTGGGAGTCCTCGGCTTGGTTTTCTTTTCTCAGACTCATTTGGGAAGCGGTGGTGCACTCCTGTGACCCCAGTGCCTTGACGGCTGAGGCAGAGGATCATAAATTGGAAGCTAGCCTGAGTAATTTAGTGAGATTAAGTCTCAAATTAAAATAAAAGGCTGGGGTGTGGCTCAGTGGTAGATCCTTCCCCACCCCAGGTTCAATTCCCAGTACCAAAAGAAAAAATATTATTTTGGAAGTTCTGGGGCCCTTTGCATTTCCACCTATGTTTTGGCATCAGCTTGTCAATTTCCAGCCCCTGTCCCCACAAAAGCCTGCTGGGATACCACTGAATCTATAGGTCAATTTAAAGAGAATTGATATCTTAATAATATTGAGTCTTTTAAACCATGAACCTAAAGGAGGCCAGTGCCTCCACAGGGTATTTTAAAGTTTCCTTCAGAAATGTTAAATAATTTTTCAATATACAGGGTTTGCAAATTTTTTGCTAATTTTTTCATAAATATTTGATTTTTATGGTATTTTTTGAAGTACCGGGGACTGAACCCAGGAGAGCACTACCACTGAACTATACCCCCAGCCCTTTCTATTTTTTATTTTGAGACAGATTCTTGCTAAGTTATTGAGACTGGCCTTGAACTTCTGATCCTCCTGCCTCAGTCTCCCAAGTCACTGGGATTACAGGGGTGCACAACCACGCCCAGCTATTTAAATATTTTTTAATGGACATTGTTGCATTTATAATTCTATAAAAAATCTGTTTAAATTGGAGAGGGAAAGTAATGTTAGTAAAACTTGAGCAATTGAAATTCACAAAGTAAGGAACAATTCCTTAATCCACTATCATATGCTTCCAGCTTTCTTTCTACAGCTTTTTCCTATAGGTAGATAAAAATTGCATCCGATCATAACTGTCTTACACACCTTGATTGCCGAGGTCCAGCCTCAGCAGGGGTCGTGGCACGGCTTGGTGAGGGGAAGGCGTCGGCGACGAGAGTAAAGCAACACAGACTCGAAGGTCTGAGGCTTAGTTTTAAGTTTACTGTTTCATGGCTAAGTTCTAAGTTCAGCTGTTTCACACATGATCTATATATATCTATACATTCAGCTTGAGTACGTTCTTTTGAGGTTACATAGAAGGGGAGGTGGTAAAGCTCTAAGGGAATGTGATGGACATAATCAAAACAAATCAAGTTCTACTTTTCTAAACAAAACATCACTAAACCATTAACTGGTTCTGGTTTTCATCTTACTAGGAACGATAAGAGCCAAGGCCATCGTTATAGGTTTAACACGTCATGATTTAAAGTTATGTCAAGGATAACAGCTGTACTTTAGACATTTATGGGAGGCTGATATGCAGCATAAATACCTTTTGACCTGTCTATAGTATATAAAGTGGAACTTCCTTTTGTTAATAGTTAATTGACACCGAAGATACAGCTTCCCATCAATCTTCTATGCAATCCACTGTGGTCCTTGAACTGTGAAAACAGTTTCACTAAGAGGGAGGCACATCCTGGTTTGGACTAAAGCAGCCAGGCAGTCTGGCAGAGTTAAGCTAACTGAGAGCAGTGGACAATCACTCTTGTTGATCTGACCCACAACATTTTTTCTGTTTACTTAAGGCGATATTAATATGAAATCAATTAAGGTTTGAGCGGTGTTATTTTTATGTTCCAAATCTCTTAATGTGATTATCTATTGAAATCTTTACCAATAACAATAAGAAATAACACAAAAACAAGAAAGAGCATGCCACGTCCACATGTCCCAGAAGATTAGACCGTGCAAGAATCTTCATTATTCCCAGTGGAACCGTGTCAAGCTCTGAGGGGAATAGTGGTGGGCGTGGCACTTGATATTTTTTCTGCATACAAATACATTGTGGATGCTGTAGGATTCTATTTATATAAAACCCTACAGCCTTCTAGAAGAGGCAAAACTCTAGCAAAATAATAGATTAATGGCCTCAGGCCTGAGGACTGGGAAAGGAAGAGCCTGCTAAGGGGCCAAGGAGACTTTTGGAGAAAAAGTGTTTAATGTCCCGATTGTGACAACTGTGGCTCAGCGTGTGCCTCTGTCAGGACTCCTCCGCTGTCTGCCTGAAACGCGCACAGCCTCTTGTGTATGCACAAACAGAAATCAAACCACTTTCTTCAATCAAAGGAAGTGATGAAAACCTTTGCAGTAAGAGACGAAGAGTGCGCCGTGGACACCCTCCCAGGGACACAGCGTTGCCTTTGTCCTGTGTGATCTCAGGCACGGCACACCAAGCTGGGCCATCACCTACTGTCCCGGTCCCTTTGGGTAGGAATTCACTCCTTCCCCTTCCCTTTCCTACTGCTGTGAACAGTCTCTGTGACCCTCCTCCTAGTTGTGCCTGTGAGCTCCTGTCTAGTTATTGCTTTAGGATAAATTCCCACATGTGGAATTCTAGTGCGAAAGTTATTGGTGGCAATAATGACAAATTAAGATCCCTAATCAGCCAGGCGCGGTGGCGCACGCCTGTAATCCAAGCGACTTGGGAGGCTGAGTCAGGAGGATCGCAAGTTCAAAGCCAGCCTCAGCAACTCAGCAAGGCCCTGTCTCTAAGTAAAATACAAAATAGGGCTGGGGATGTGGCTCAGTGGTGGAGTGTCCCTGGGTTCAATCCCTAGTACCACAAAAAAAAAAAAAAAAAAAAGATTCCCACCCACTACTGGGGCTGCCGCTGTGGCTCAGGGGTAGAGCACTTGATCAGCACATGTGGGGCACTGGGTCCATCCCTGGCACCGCATAGAAATAAATAAATAAATAAATAAATAAATAAATAAATAAAATGTATTAAAAAATATTTGAATTCTAGTTTAAAAAAAGTACTACTGCCACATTCTCAGCAAGGCAGCCTGTTTTCTTTTCTTCTTCTTCTTTTTTTTTTGTACCAGGGATGATTGAACCAGGGGCACTTAATCACTGATCCAGCCCTTTTTATTTTTTGAGACAGGGTCTCACTGAGCTGCGTAGGGTATTGACACGTTGCTGAGGCTGGCTTTGAACTTGTGATCCTCCTGCCGCAGCCTTCAGGGCCACTAGGATTACAGGCATGTGCCACCAGGTCTGGCTGTTAAGTTTTCAGGTTTACCAATTCGATGAAAAATGATAGCTCATGCTCTGCTTTCTTGATACTTAGTGAGACTGAACATCTTTCTAATACCTTGGTAATTTATATTCCTGTGAATTATCTGTCTTTTTTTCCATTTCTGTGTTCAAAATTCTTTTTTATTTTCTAAGATGGATCTTTATCCATTAATTTGCTATTTTATTCTTTCCTTAATTTAAACACCCAAACAAAACTGCGCTCCCTTGTCACTCCACAGAGCAGGGCATTTGGAAACACTTGGTGGCTTGCTGGATTTTGGAGTTGCTATAGTAACCCTGTGTCCATAATTCTTTTTGGTTATTTCTTGTTGCTTTGTAAGAGTTTTTAATATATTAAGGACAGCAATGTTCTTTCATGCATCTTGTAAATGTTACTCTGGTCTGTGTTCTTCCCAGCTTTACCCATGGTATCTACTGTTACTTGGAAATATTTTAATTAATATTTTAAGTAAATTAAGGCAAATCTGTTATTCTTCCTCTTTATGGATTTTGGATTTTATGACTAACTTTACAAAGCGTTCCTTACACAAGGACTATTTTAAGATTTCCTCATATTTTCTCATGGAATTTTATGTTTTTGTTGGTTTTTTTGCGGTGCTGGGGATTGAATCCAGGGCCTTGTGCTTGACAGGCAAGCACTCTACCAACTGAGCTATAACTCCAGCCCTGGTTTTGTATTTTTAAGAACTTTTTAGCCCCCTAAAATGAAATTTTATATTAATGTGAACTAAAAGCTCTTAGCTTTTCTCATATGCTGGTCAATGGCCCCAATCCCATTTCCCCTGATTTGAAATCCTACTTTGCTCACATGATGGAACTCCTCCAGGCCTGTATTTGTTCCCGGTCTCGCTTTCTGTTCCACTGGCTTTGGAGTTCATTCTTAAGCCATCCCACATCCTAGATGCAAGGCTGGCTAAGTACCAGAAACCTACTTGTCAGCTTATAGATCAGCCGGGAGCTCCGACCGGGTCCATCACATCACTCCCTCCACCAGCTCCCCCACACTCAGCACAAAGCCAAACCTGGTGACAGTGACCAGGTCTCTGCTCCCCTGACCTTGTCTCCTAACCGCAGGGTGGCCCACTTCCTCACTCGCAGTGCCCAGGACCTCCAGCCGTGGCCTCCCCTCTCCCACAGGATGCTTGCTGCTTTCCGCGGGGAATGCTCTTTACGTGCCTACTCCCTGGCCTCACTGCTCTTCTGCAGCTTTCTCCGAGACGCCTTCCCGGCCACTGTGACGCAGCCCCTGCCCCCGGCCCCGACCCACTCTCACAGTGTTCCAGTCTCAGCTCTGGTCACCGCCAGGAGCCCTGGCTGATGTGCCCGTCCTCCTCTTGGGCTCTGAGCCCCAGCCCTGCTCTTCTGCGGTCCCCACTAGACCCTGCCCCACACTCTCACAGGATGAAGACATTCACTTAATCTAACTTACTCAGCTTCACCCCCAGTGTCTAGAACACATAACAGGCCCTCAATAATTTTTTTCTCATTGAATGAATGAATAGAAATAAATCAATGATGATACCAATATAGTAAAACGCTGCTTGCTAATTTAACAGATATTCCTAATTTTTAAAAATATTTTTTAGATGTTGATGGACCTTTATTTTATTCATTCACTTATATGTGGTGCTGAGAATCGAACCCAGCGCCTCACACATGCTCGGCAAGCGCTCTGCCACTGAGCCCAGCCCAGCCAATGTTCCTCAGTTTTAAAGGCTGTGTGGGCCGATCACAAGTGGTACAGCACAACGCTGCGGTCAGCGAGGTCTTGACTGCTACCCCAGCTCAACCACTTCCCAGCCACGTGTCCTTAGACAAGTCACTCGGCCTCTGAGTCTCCGTGCCCTCGCCTATAAAAGGAGATTTCCCATAAGAAGAAGATTAAGCCACATAAACATAGTGCCCAGCAGGTCGGTGACACCACAGACTGCAATACACGGCACACAGCGTTATTTGAGTGGTAACAGGAAAGCAGGGATCTTCCTCAAAGAAAATTAACTAGAAATCTGTCATAAAAATCTGCCACACCCAACGGTCGGGGCTAGAACCACCGTCAGACACAGAAGCAGCACAGCCACAGTGGCCACGGCCAGCACTGCCCAGGGAAGGGGCCGGGCGATGGAGTCAGACCGTTCAGAATAAGAGTGATGGTTTAGAAATGAATATATAAAAATATTCTCGTGAAAGGAATTTGAAAGCTCAAAGAAAATTGACAAATGAGAACCAATATTAATACATTGATCAACTATGAGATAAAACACAATATTCATAACTATAACAAAACTAAAAGTACCTAAATATAAATGATAAATTGCTATTTGGCAAGAGCTAGGTAAGAACAAAACCACCAAGCCTCACTGGAAGGCTGAAGAGAGCCTCCAACCACCACGGTCACTCCATCAGAGCCCCACCTGCGTTTCCCCCTGGGTTTGACCTTTAGAAGAGCAAGAAAAAGGGGAGGCAATGGGGTCCTGAAGCATCACAAGGGTGGCCTTGCCCAGCCTGGCTCCAATGTTTCGGCAGTGACAACTCCTGGGTCATTTTTAGTGAAGCAGCAATGAGCCGTGATCTCTGCTGAACTCACATCACGTTTTCTCTCCTAGAACCATAGATGACGGTGGCTGGTCCCCACCCCCTGAGTCCCTGGGGCGCTGCTGGAGGGACTGCTGTGGCCCCTGTGCCAGGTGAGGAGAGACAGAGGTGAGGGTAGCCTTGGGGTCCTCGGCGTCCACCTGGGAATGCCAGAGAGTGGGTCCCAGCATGGCTTTGCTTCTGGGCATCTCCGCATCACCATCTCCAGTAGGAAGTGGTGCTGCCTGAGGGCTGGGAGCCCCCACTTCCAGGAAGGCTTAGGAAAACCCCTCAAGCCGCTGTGCCTCTGCGTCTTCACAGACCCCCACCTCCACCCCTGCACCCCCGCAGAGGGGCCGCCTGCTGTGACCAGGAACCTACACCCGCGACCACCCAGAGCCCAATCTAGCGTGGCTCCCTCTTGGTGTTGGACATTCTGAGTCTGGACACATGCAAAACGACATGCATTCGTGATGCAGCGTCACACAGCGTAGTCACTGCGGGCTCCTCCCCCATCCCGCTGCCTCCATCTCCATACTTCTGTGGCCTCCAGCCTGTTGACTAGCTGAAGTCATCTGGTCTGGATCCTTCCCTGGCAGGCCATGTCCATTTCTCCCTCCTTTCGAGCAAAACTGCTCATAATTGCATCATTTCCAGGTCACAAATGAGGACACCAAGGTGGAGAGAGGTGACGCAGCCTGCCCAGGGTCACCTAGCTGGTAAGCCGCAGATTCAGAGTCTGAACCCAGTGCCCAGGGTCTGCCCACTTGACCCCATGCCCATGATTGTTCTCACTGTCCAGGAGCAAATAACCCTTCCAGCCCCTTCCTGGGGGCCAGGCCAGTGGGCTCCCACTGGGCAAAGTGAAAGTGGTTCCTGCCCCATGCCTGGGGCTAGTCACCTGTTCCAGGACCCGGCAGGCAGCAGTCTGGGCCCTGTCGTTTCAGCTGCTGGCTGCAATCCTGGACTCCATGAGGAAGCAGGAGGTATGGACAGGCGGGGAGGCCAGCCAGGCCCACAGCACCGGCTCCCCAGCTGAGCAGGTGAAAGCCCTTGTGGACCTGCTGGCCTGGAAGGGCAGCCAGGGGGGTCAGACCCCACAGGTTCCTGACAGGACACCAGACTCCCCACTGGACCACCAGAGCAATGGTAAGCCCCAGTGGGAGGCTGGTGTTGGAGGGGTGCACCAGGTTCTTCCCCCGGCCCTGGCCCTAACTCACCTTGCCCCTTGACCTGTGCTCTACAGACTCAAGGATCCGGAGGTACCGCGAGACCCTGCTGAGAAGGATGGGAGGTGGCCCAGAACTGAGCAGCCTGTCACACCGGCTGGCCAGCCTCCTGCTGGTAGAGGGCCTAACAGACTTGCAGCTGACAGAGCATGACTTCACGCAAGTGGAGGCCACACGAGGGGGTTGGCGCCCTGCTCGGCCCATCGGCCTGGACAGGCTCTTCCTGCCTCTGTCCCGGGTATCCATCCCACCCCGAATCTCCATCACCATCGGGGTGGCTGGCATGGGGAAGACCACCCTGGTGAGGCACTTTGTCCGCCTCTGGGCCCAAGGGCAGCTGGGCAAGGACTTCTTGCTGGTACTGCCCCTGACCTTCCGGGATCTCAACATCCATGAGAAGCTATCCGCAGACAGACTCCTCCGCTCTGTCTTTCCAAACATTGGGGAGGCTGGCCTGGATGTGGCAGCCTCAGGCAGAGTCCTCCTTGTCCTGGATGGCTTGGACGAGTGTAAGACACCTCTGGACTTCTCCAACACTGTGGCCTGTACAGACCCCAAGAAGGAGATCCAGGTGGACCATCTGATCACCAACATTGTCCGAGGCAACCTCTTTCCAGAAGTTTCTGTTTGGATCACCTCCCGTCCCAGTGTAGCTGGCCAGATCCCAGGGGGCCTGGTGGACCGGATGACTGAGATCCGAGGCTTCACTGAGGAGGAGATCAAGGTGTGTCTGGAGCGGATGTTCCCTGAGGAACAGACCCTTCTGGGCCAGGTCTTGAGCCAGGTGCAGGCTGACAGGGCCCTGTACCTGATGTGCACTGTCCCAGCCTTCTGCAGCCTCACGGGGGCGGCGCTGGGCCACTTGTGTCGCAGCAGGCCAGCACTCCAGGATGCAGAGCTGGGGCCTCCACGGACCCTGTGTGAGCTCTACTCTTGGTACTTCAGAATGGCCCTCAGCAAGGAGGGGCAGGAGAAGGGCAAGGTGAGCCCTCGGATCGAGCAGGTAGCCCACAGTGGTCGCAAGATGGTGGGGACGCTGGGCCGGCTGGCCTTCCATGGGCTAGTCAAGAGGAAGTATGTGTTTTATGAGCAAGACATGAAGGCCTTCGGCGTGGACCTCACTCTGCTGCAGGGCGCCCTGTGTGGCTGCTTTCTGCAGCGGGAGGAGACGCTGGCCTCCTCAGTGGCCTACTGCTTCACCCACCTGTCCCTGCAGGAGTTTGTGGCAGCTGCCTACTACTACAGCGCCTCCAGGAGGGCCATCTTTGACCTCTTCACTGAGAGCGGCATGTCCTGGCCCAGGCTGGGCTTCCTCACACATTTCAGGAGTGCAGCCCAGCGGGCCATGCAGGCTGACGACGGGAGACTGGACGTGTTCCTGCGCTTCCTCTCTGGCCTCTTGTCTCCAAGGGTTAATGCCCTGCTGGCCGGCTCCCTGCTGGCCCAGGGTGAGCACCAGGGCTACAGGGCCCAGGTGGCTGAGCTCCTGCAGGGCTGCCTGCACCCTGACTCCGTGGTCTGTGCCCGTGCCATCAATGTCCTGCACTGCCTGAGCGAGCTGCAGCATACAGAGCTGGCCTGCAGCGTGGAGGAGGCCATGGAGAGCGGGGCCCTGGGCAGGCTGACCGGCCCTTCACATCGCGCTGCCCTGGCCTATCTCCTGCAGGTGTCTGACACCTGCGCCCGGGAGGCCAGCCTGTCCCTGCACCTCAGCCAGAGTGTCCTCCAGAGCCTGCTGCCCCAGCTGCTCTACTGCCAGAGCCTCAGGTGGGCATGGGGTGTGGGCAGAGGAAAGAGCAGGACTTGGAATGGTTCCTCATTCCACCATGTCCCCTGGGTTAGTTCTGGGGCTGCCATAGCCAAGTTCGAAAACAGGGTGGTTTAATATCACAGGAGTTCATTCTCTCCCAGCCCTGGAGGCCAGGAGTCTGAAACGAAGGCATTGGCAGGTCCGTGCTCCTTCTGAGACCTGTAGGGAGGCCCCTTCTTGCCTCTCCAGCTCCTGGCATCTGCTGGCAATCCTTGGTGCTCTTTGGCTTGTAGCTGCCTCCTTCCAAACTTGGCCTCCATTGTCAAGTGACCATCTTGTGTGTCTCTGGCTTCACGTGGTCCTGCCTTTCCTGTGGGGACACATGACTGTAGATTACAGCCCCTACTCCAGCAGAACCTCCTCTTAACTCTTACATCTGCAATGTCCCTACTTGCAAATAAGGCCACATTTTTATGGCACTGGGAGTTAGGACATCAACAAATGCTTTTTTGGGGAACACAGTCCAACCCTTTAATGAACACCCTCTGAGCCACCCAGTGCTGACAGAGCCACACCCACAGACTCTCAGACCATGGTCTGGTTCTCTGCTCTGGACCTCAGCAAGTGGGGGAGGAAATGGTGTCGGATGAGGCCCTGAGGGCAGCTTGCTTATGTATCCTGAGAAGTAGAAGGGTTAGGGCCCGCCAGCCGTGGCACACACCTATAATCCCAGCAGCTCAGGAGGCTGAGGCAGGAGAATCGTGAGTTCAAAGCCAGCCTCAGCCAAATTAGTGAGGCCCTAAGCAACCCATCAAGACTCCAAATAAAATATAAGATGTAGCTCAGTGGTTAAGCACTCTTGGGTTCAATCCCAGGTACCAAAAAAAAAAAAAAAAAAAAAGAAAAGAAAAAGTAGAGGAGATAGCGACTGTGTCCCTTCAGGCACCTGTGCATGGGTTATTGGGACAACACCCCCGTAGGAACCCCAGAGCTCACAGACACTGAGCCCTGGGGCTCCCCCTGGAGGCACTGAGCACTGCCTTGAGGTAGATCTGAGCTGTGGCGAAGGTGCTGCGTGGGATGAGGGACCACGCTGGACCATTCACTCCCTGCTGCTGCTACCCCTGGCCAGGCTGGACACCAACCAGTTCCGGGACCCTGTGATGGAGTTGCTAGGCAGCGTGCTGAGTGGGAAGGACTGTCGCATTCAGAAGATCAGGTAACACTGACCTGGGAAACCCCACCTGGAGTGCCTACCTGTGCCATGGGATGTGGGATTGCCTTCTCACTGTCCTTTCTGCTGCTCAGGATGCAGTCTGCTTGCTTTCGCCCACTCTAAAAGAGGCTCACGCATCTCATATTTAAGAAGAAAGAGGCGTCCTGGCGAGGCTTGGGTGCTGTTGTGGACACACAAGTGCTTCTGAGCACCGGGTGTGCTGCCTGGGCTCCTGACAGGAGCTCTCTGACCTCCCTTCAATATTTGCTCTCAAGCTGTATTCTGGGCGCAGGATTGCATGTTTAATTAAAATTCAAAAAGTTTTAATTTTAATTAAAATTTAATGCAGCTGGGCATGATGACGCCTGTCTATAAATCCAGCTGCACAGGAGACTGGAGCAGGTTCACAAGTTGGAGGCCAGCTTCAGTGACTTAGCCAGACCCTGTCTCAAATAAAAATAAAAAAGGGCGGGGATGTAGCTCAGTGGTAGAGCACCTCTCCTCCTCTCTATAGTTGGTCCTCAACGCCATCTCCCTGTTTCCAATGTCCAAGGTAATCTGTAAAAAACACACAACTGCCTATGAAATATTATTTATAAAACATTTTGTAGCCCCAGGCTGTCTAGAATTTAAGAACATTCATATAGGAGGAGGCCTGGATGGATGTTCTTTAACTTTTTTTTTTAAACAATAGAATCCTTTAAAAAGTGACATATCAGGCAGAACCCCAACAAGTAAACCAGACAAAAGGGGAGCTTCAGCATTGGAAGAAGGGATGTGGGGGGCCCAGAGCCTGACCCACTTGGTCCCCCCTCATCCTCCTGTTGGCCCCTAAAGCTTTCCCCGGAGTCTGTGCCTGGGGACTCTTGTTGAACACTGTATCCCAAGGGCTGAAGGCCTGCAGGAGTGTAAAGAAACCTCAACCGCAGCACCTCTGAACGTGGGCATGTGAAGCAGCAGTAATAAGTCTGCCTGCATATTGCTGGAATCATCCTTTCAAGACACATACAAGGCTTTTTGATTTTTGTTATTTGTTTTTGCTTTTTTTTTTTAACTTTAAAGTTTGCTTCGTGGTGACTACCATTTGCTGTTTTGTAGTAAAGGAAAACTAGGATTCGTGGCATGCTGGATCTAGTTTGCACTGATTGAGAGAACTGTTAGATTTTCAGAAATTTTGCAAGCTGGGGTGCTTGAAATTGGCCATGATGGGTTGAATCACACCATGGAAACTGGCAAATGCTACCCATCGGGGTGTGTGTGTGTGTGTGTGTGTGTGTGTACGCGTGGACGCACACTGCTTTCTTCCTGAGGGCCAATTGACCATCACACCGCTGCCTGGGGGACAGAGAGCAGACTTCTGTAATTGCCCTAACTCTTGGCTCTCATTTGGGCAGAAGCTGTTGTGCTAGATTCTAGCCAAACTTCTCCCTAAGACCTTTGCCAGGGTGAGGGTCTGTCAGTCCTCTCTGGCCCTACCTGCCCAGGCTCAGGGGCCTTCCTGTGGTCAACTTTCTGCTCCAGGGGTCAGCCACCTGGTTTTTGCCTGTGTTCAGGCTCTGTTGATTCAGGTCCTTGAGGCTTATCGTGGGCATTGCATTAGGAGGAAGAGATGAGATTCCGGCACCTGAATAACCACTCACTCCTGTCTTGTCTTGGGCAGCCTGGCTGAGAACCAGATCAGTAACAAAGGAGCCAAAGCTCTGGCCAGATCCCTCCTGGTCAACAGAAGTCTGACGGCTCTGGAGTAAGTAGGACGCTGGAGGCCGCTGGAACAGGAGAGTGTTAAGCCATCTCCCTCCTATGAGGCGACTGAGGCTTATCTGTCCTTCCCTGATGCCCCAGAGTCAGCCCTGGCGGCTCTGGGCAGGGCACCCGTCCCACCTGGGGCAGTTTTCACATTCTGGCAGCCCACATGTCCTCCTGGAGAGCTGGCAGGACAGCTGAGCGAGCAGCCAAACTTGACAGCAACCAGTTTTCAGCCCTGAACTCCGATCGATCGATCGCCATTCTGATCTCCATGCTGGGACTACTGGGCTGCCAGGTCCTGCTTTCTTTTCCCCACTGTGTCGGGCTATCTTGAGACACTCCCTCCTTGTTCACCTGTTAAGAATCCCTGCCCTGGTTCCACCAGGTGTGAAATGCATTCCCTTCAAGGACCCTAGATCGGAAGGTCTGTGTACTTGTCCCTCCTACCCTCCCTGGGAGTCATTTTTCTCTCTTGCTTCTGTCAGCCTCCGCAGTAACACCATTGGACCACAGGGGGCCAAGGCGCTGGCTGATGCTCTGAAGATTAACCGCACTCTGACCTCTCTGAGGTACGTGTCTCCTGCTCCCAGCCTCCGGGAGAGGGCCTGGAAAACCCTTGCCTTAGGAGGCACCTGTAGAGTGGGAGATAATCCAAAGTGGTGGGCATGGGATGCCAGCTTCCACCCCCCTGGGTATCAGAGATCTTGGGTATCCTAAGCAAGATTCAAGTTTCAGTTCTTCCTCCACTTTGTGCCTCTGTTACCCCCACAGTCATGGTGTTAGACTCTGTAAGCTGCCTTCCTGAAGGGGCAACGTGTGGTGTGGTTTGCTGTGTCCTTTTTAGAAGCCTGTGGTTGTGTCCATCCTTAGTTGAGAGGTACTACCTCTGTCCTGTTCTGATTTTTCACTTATTACCAGCGAGGTGAAACTCACAGAACTCCATTTTGAAGGATCCAGACCACTGGCATTGGTACACTCAACGCTGTGTAGCCATCGCCTCTATCTAGTTCTGAAATGTTTTCATCACCACAAGTCATCCTCATTCCATTAGCTGTCACTGTCCATTCTCCCCTCTCCCCAGCCCCTCTCGTAAACTACCAATCCTTCCTGTCTGGATTCATCCATTCTGGACACTTCATATGAATGTAATCAATGGTGCCAGGTCCTCTCTCCTCTCCTGCTTGGCACCTTTTTCTTTTCCTGTGAGGTAGAATGAATGGGGTGAGCCTCAGGCTCTGACCCATCTGGATGGCCCCTAGGCATAGCAGCACGCATCAGTGCTTCATTCCATTCTATGGATAATACTCCATTGTACGGAGAGGCCACAACTGTTTATCCATTCATCCATCAGTGCGCATTCGTGCTGTTTCCAACTTTTGGCCATCACCAATAATGCTGCTGTGAATATTTGTGTGCAAGTACTCAAGTGCCTTTTTTCAATTCTTTTGGGTATATACCTAGGAACGGAATTGCGGGTCACCTGCTAACTCAGTTTAACCTCTACGCAGACAGTCTTGCGTAGAGGCTGGACCATTTACATCTCCCAGTAGCAGTGTGAGGGCTCCAGTTCATCATTCTTGCCGGTAGTGTGGTTTGAGGTGTGATAGGCTATTGATGATCTTGTTATTGTTTGATCCAGACAGCATGGGCATCTTGCTCCCACTTGGTAGGCAAGTGCTTAGAGACTCAGTGCAGGAAGGGCTGACCGCAGTGGGCAGTCAGGAGGGCACATGATGGTCAGAGCCTCTTCTCGCTGAGGCCAGCTGCTTCCTTCTCAGCAGGCACCCTGTGGAGGTGCCTCCACTGTGGTGGGAGTTCAGGCCACACCAAGCATTCTCTTGTGCTCCATCAGTGATATGCTCCTCCTGTCTCCATAGCCTCCAGAGCAACATGATCAAGGATGATGGTGCTAGGTCCATGGCTGAGGCCTTGGCCTCCAACCACACCCTCTCCCTGCTGCAGTGAGTAGACACACCTCCCCTCTCTTCTCCTCCCACTGCCCCTCTTGTTTGTTCTCTCTCCTTTTCTTGCAAGGAGGAATGGAGGGACGAGGCTGAAGCTTTCCAACCCCTCTGGACGGGCCCAGGAAAACTTGATGTTCACTCTTCTCCCAAAGAATAGATGTGGGGAAATTATTGGAAATAAAACCTCTTGTCAGACCAGAAAATCCTCTCCACACACATAGGAAGGACACAGAGTTTCATATTGATAAGCAGAGCACCCTGCAGTGCAACTGGCACTGCCGTAGCTCCGTCCTGTAGCCAGCAGACACGACCCACCCACGCATTCTCAAGTAAGTTACAACTTACAAGAGGACATGACACCTACTCTTTAGTTCTAGGGATTGAACCCAGGGCCTCATGCTTGCTAAGCAGGTGCTCTTTTTATTATTATTTTGAGGCAGAGTCTTGCCAAGTTGCCCAGGTTGGCCTCGAACCTGCAATCCTGGCCTCAGTCCTGAGCAGCTTCATGACACCATTTGTCACACATAGTTCATCCTACATTCATCTATTTCCCAATTGCTTTTATCCAAGGGAAAAATAAAATAAAATTTCTCCTATCTTTATGACAAGCAGGTATTCACAACTTGGAGCCAGGTGCCTGGGCTAATTCCCACAGAAGCAGGAAGACAGGGACAGTCCCTTGCTGGATGTTCACCTGTACAGGGACCCTGAGAAAGACATTCCTGGGCTGTGAAGTGGGCAGGAGGTTGATTGAGCTCTTAAAGAGACTTACATATTTCTTATGGGACAGAGAGGACTTGCAACCTCAAGAGTCCTCTAAGAAAGTGGGAGTTGCCTCTTCCTTTTTTGGGAGATTACGTTTTTTAAGGCTAGTATCCAGCCTCACACAGGAGGCCCCGTCCTGTCAATTCTCCTGTCCCTCTCCCCAGGGAGGTTTCTCAAGGTGGGAGGCAGACTGATAGGTGAGGGGCCAGCAGGTCTTGTGTATGAAGTCCCCCCAACTCAGGAGGTTGCTGGCACTGTCAGCAGCCACTGTCTCTGCTTTCTGGCACCCCAGCTGCCCTTGTCCCTTATTCTCCCACATAAAATCATCACCAGACCCTCTGAGATCCTTCTCACTGCTGTGTCAATGGAGAGAAGATCCCACTTGTCTCTACCTCTTGCCCTGAACCCAGACTATCCTGGGCCCAACCATGGCTGTGGCCAGCTCTGCTTACAGCCCCCTCTTGTCTCCCACAGCCTGCAGAAAAACAGCATTGGGCCCCCAGGAGCCCAGCGGATGGCAGAGGCCTTGAGGCAGAACAGGAGTCTGAAGGAGCTCATGTGAGACACACAGAAGGGCTGAACTGGTATTCTCAATGCCCAACACAAGGCCAGCCCATCCTAAATATTTGTGGCAGAGGGATGAATAGACAGATGGGAAGAAGGATGGATGGATGAATGGATGGTTGGATGGACTGATGGACAGATGCGACAGCTGGCTTTTGATTCCAAAGCACTGGGTCAGAAGAATGGAGACCCAGATATCCAGGATGGGGTGACTGCTCGCCTTTCCAGGCTCATACTTACTGCCTTCCCAGCTGCCACATTTCTCGGCAAACACCTCTCACTAAGGGTCGATAGTGACCTCCTACCCTTGCCAGGGAGTCAAGGAGGACACTGCTACCTTGACCTCTTACAGGGATAGGGGTCACTTGCAAAGACCACAGATCAAGAGGACCCAGGCAGAGCAAAATTGCCCTGGGCACCCTTGAGACAGAAGAGGCTGCTTCCCCTGAAGGCTCCCCTGGGCCCTGACCTCCAGGCCTGGCCCTGACCCCCAGGCCTGGCCCTGCGCAGCTGCTGCAGCAGGTTGGCTCACCCACGTCTGTCCCTTGCAGGTTCTCCAGTAACAGCATTGGTGATGGAGGTGCCAAGGCCCTGGCTGAGGCCCTGAAGGTGAACCAGGGCCTGGAGAGCCTGGAGTGAGTCTGCCTGAACACCCTCCAGGGGTGACAATCATTCCTGGGCTCTCCATCTAGATGGCAGGCTGGTAGTGCTGGAAGAGGGCTGCCAGCCAGCACCACTTCCCTGCCAGAACCCTGCTAATTCCAGCCCTGAGTGCGCTTTGCTCTCAGTCTGTCCCTCCGTCCACCCTTGCCCACCAGTGCCATGTCTCTGGACAGTAGGGATGAGGTTACCTCTAGTTTTCAGAAGAAGTTCCCAGTGCTCTTGATGAGCGTGCAGGCAAGGAGGGAGCTGGTTGCCACAGCGACTGGGCGGGGGTGCTGGGTGAGTGCTGCGCCACTTTCTCTGGGGGGCAGAACCACCGTGCCCTCCTCTGACGACATGTGGAGCCACCCATGTCAAGGCAGAGTCTAGACCTTGGTGCTTGTGCTAAACCAACCTGCCCTGAACTGGCAGGGGCTAGAAGGTGGAGCATGGGAGGAAAGAGGGATGAGAAGAGCGATCTCTAGGCCCTCCCAATTCCCTGTTGAACCCAGTGCCTATGGCCCCAGGCTGGACAGGGCAGCTCTCTCCGGGTCCTGGGACAGCCATGGTGCCACGTTCTGTCTGCAGCCTGCAGAGCAACTCCATCAGTGATGCGGGAGTGGCCATGCTGATGGGGGCCCTCAGTGCCAACCAGACCCTGCTCAGCCTCAAGTAAGTCCTGACTTCCTCTCATTTGGGGCATCCTTTTGACCAGGGGCTGTCAGGAACTCTGGGACTTGGAAAGGAGAGCTGGTGCTAGGAAGCCTATTATGGGGGAATCTGTGGCCAGGGCAGGCTTGGATCTGGAACTGGGCACCCTGCCCCTCTTGAGGGCAGGGACAGCTGTAGTCCCATGGGCTGCTCTGCTTCTCCCTTCCCATGTGCAAGCCCTTCAGGTGCCAGCACGCTCACCTGCCTCGTGCCCTTCACACCTCTGAGGTCCGTCATACTGTCCTCTTCCTCCTGGTTGTTCTTGTATGGTTCTTAGTCCTGAGTGGGGCACTTGGTGGCAGCCCTTGGAGCTGTGGTTTGCTAGAACTGGCTCCTTCATACCTCAGCCAAGATCACTTGGGAGGCCCAGGATCCACTCGAGGTTTCTTGGGCTTCAGAAAACCTAAATGCCTCTGGGTGTGTCTGCCACCAGAGGCCTCACCTGCCTGGTTGGAAGCTCGGGGTCTTCTCTTTCTTCCTTAGCCTTCGAGAAAACTCCATTAGTCCCGAGGGAGCCCAGGCCCTGGCTCGTGCTCTCTGCATCAACAGCACTTTGAAGCACCTGGAGTATGTGATGGGGTCAGGGAGGGTGCGGGAACGGGATAGAGACTGTGCCTCCTTGGGATTATGTAGGCCACAGCCCCCTGCCCACCCAGAGCTCAGGGCAGGTGGGCCCCATCATAATGGGTCAGGTGCTTGGCACCCTCACCCTTCTAGCAAAGCTGAAGATCCGGGATGGGGAGGAGGCAGCCCTGATGTCTGGTGGCAATCCTCACATGAATCCCCCTCATCGTGGTATAAATGACACAACTGAGAACAGGGAGACACTCTGCTGGTCTCCACTGGGGATGAACCAGCACAAGAGAGAAGACTCAAGAGTTGATGTAGCCGGGGGCAGTGGCGCACGCCTATAATCCCAGCACTTGGGAGGCTGAGGCAGGAGGATCTCGAGTTCAAAGCCAGCCTCAGCAACTTAGCAAGGCCCTAAGCAACTCAGTGAGACCCTGTCTCTAAATAAAATACAAAATAGGGCTGTGGATGTGGCTCAGTCCCCTGGGTTCAATCCCCAGTACCAAAAAAAAAAAAAAAAAAAAAAAAAAGGTTGATGTGGGGCCATGGCATCGGGAAGCAAGTCCCTGGGGCAGCTACACCACATTCTGGCCATGTGACCTGTCACCACACCCACTGAGCTGAGCCTGGGACCCGCCCCTGGGTTGTTGTCAGGATTCAGTACAACGCTCCTGGGCACATGTCTGGCCCAGGACACCAAAGTTCTCCCAGATAACCAACATCGGCACAGACTTGGGTGGTCCTCAGGAAGGTAGGGAGTGGGTGGAACTCCCCAGTAACCAGGGACAGGCAGCTTCAGGACAGGTTCCCTTTCACTTGTTTTTTCCCCTTCTTCCCAGCCTGACAGCCAACCTCCTCCATGACCAGGGTGCCCAGGCCATTGCAGTGGCAGTGGGGAAAAACCATGCCCTCACATCCCTTCAGTGAGTCTGCGCCCCACCCCAGTCCCCCAGGTCCCTTCTGCTTAGCTGCAAGATGACACCCCAAGGGGCACAGATCCAGCCTGGCTTTGGGACGCCCTCACCAAGGTCTCAGGGGCCTTTCCAGGCTGCCCATCTTCAAGTAGTCTGTTCAGATTCCTGAGGCTGATTTCAGACAACAGAACCACGGTGGGAGATGGGCGCCACCATGGCACCCGGGGGAGCCATGCTTTATGCAGGGACTGTCTGGACAATATTTAAGCTTGTCCCTGTGGTCACCACTAATATGGCATATGCTAACTCTTTGGGGACTAAGCTTGAGGGGAGCAGCAGGAATCCTCCTGCCAAGTCCTACAGGGACTCACCCTGCATCAGACCCTCTAGAAGCTTCCGGAGCCTCCTTGGCTCTGCCCCTGGCCCAGATGTTCCTGTGTCTGTCTGCCTAGCCTGCAGTGGAACTTCATCCAGGCCGGTGCTGCCAGGGCCCTGGGACAAGCACTTCTGCTCAACAGCAGCCTGACCAGCCTAGAGTAAGTGTGGCCTGCAGTGACTGAGGGGAGCGGGTGAGCAGGGAGGTCTGCAACTCAGAGCCTGCTGGTGCACAGCCGCCTCTGCTATACAAAGGAATAAAATACTGACACATGGTAGGAACGGATGAACCTGGAAATGCACCATAAACAAAGGTGCGTTGGGGAAGCTCAGTGGTAGTGTGCTCATCATACTCCAGGCCCTGGGTCCCGTCCCAAGCCCATGCAAAGTTGTAAAACCATCAACAAGATCGATCTTAGAACATTTCTCTCATTCCAAGATGAAACTGGTACCTATCAGCACTCTCCATCGCCCCTCCACCATCCCTGAAGGATTAATCTATTTGTTCCTATGTATCTGCCTATTCTAGACAGTTTATTGGTTCACATAAATCCAGTCACACAACATGTGATCTTTATGACCTTTTTTGGGGGCGGTGGTTGGGGACAACCCAGGGCCTGGAGCATGCTAAGCACACTCTACCACTGAACTTCCCCCAAACACCTTTACTCACTGTATTTCCAGGTTGTCCTGTGTGGCACGGCATCAGTACTTCATTCCTTTTTATGGTGGAATATATTTCATCGTGTGGACACATTTTATTTATCCATTTGTCATTTGGAGGACATCTGGGTGGTTATGAATGCTGCTGCTGTGAGCATCTGTGTGGACATAGGCTTCATTTCTCTGGGGTACAGACCAGGGAGCAGAACTGCTGGGTCAACTGGTGACTTGATGCTTAGCCTTTTGAGCCCCATCTGTTTCCACGCTGACCACGTTTCCCTCCGCCTTCAGGCTACTCCCTCTCTGGCTGGTCCTCCTAATTCTTTCTTCTGTTCCACTCTAAGATACCGAGGCTCCTTGGGGTTCTGGCCCAGGCCCTTGTGTGTCATTATTTTTCTGTGAGTTCCCCTCTTCTCAGGGCTCCACTGCCTTCAGAATCCCGACGACTTCCACATCAACATTCCAGCTCTTCATCAAGGCCTGTGGAATTCGCACCCACTTGGCCTGTCCCCTCTGTCCCACATGTACAGCAGGTTGCCGCATTCTCTCCCACAAGCCTGCTTCTTGGTTCCCCTTCTGGCTCCTGGGACCAACTCCTGTGGAGCCAGAGCACCACATCTGCTCCTGCCTCCAAGTCCTGTCAGTTCTCCCTCTTGCTGTCCTTCCCACTCTGCCTGTTTCCCTCGACTGCCAGCATCCAGGTCACATCCCCACTCACCTGCCTCCCTGGGCAGCCTCCACAACCAGGCCATCCCCTCATTGCTGGGCAGTTTCCTCATCCTGGGTGAGATCCTTAAATGGCTGCCTAGTGCCCGCAGAGTGAAGTGTTACCCCTCAGCCTGTAAAGATCACCTTCCTACACACTCCTCAGTCTGTTTCTCACCACTCCAGGAACTCAGCTCAATTTCCTTGGGTTCCTTGGAAGTGCCAGCCCCCCTGCCCCTTATTACCCATGTGCTGGCTCAGATTTGTCTCTGGGCACCACGCTGGGATAGGAAGCTCCATGCATCTTCCCTGCAACTATGCTTGGCCTAACTGCTCATATAACTGCAAATTCCAACCTGAGTTCCCACAGGGTGGAACTGCCTGCTGCCGGCACACAGCCGGCACACAGGGCAGGCTCAGATCCGACTGCAGAACAGTCCCTTTACATGCCACATCCACTGGATCTAAACTCAGTCGTTCATTGTGCCAGGGCCTGCTATTTTCCTTGAATTTTGAAGAGGGGTGGTTATAAAACCCTTATCAGCAAGAATGATCTGGGGATTGAGTTTTGAGTTAGTTTCTGGTTTGGTTTTGCAAAGCATTTCCCTTTTAGTCCGAAACCCTTGCTAACAGCAATTCCCACGTGTTCTTTGCTTGACTCTGATGGTTTGTTCCTGGCTGTTGTATGGTATCAATTGAATCTGGAGGCCCAAACGCAGCAGGTCCTTGCTAGAGTACTGACCTGTGTCCCTGTGCCTAAAGAGGTCACTCTATTCAGCTTACAGGAGAACGCCATTGGGGACGAAGGAGCTTCTGCGGTGGCCAGCGCACTGAAGGCAAACACAGCCCTCACTGCCCTCTAGTAAGTATGTGCAGTGCCAGGAGGCCAGGTCCTCCACCATCCTCCCACGCTGCCCGCCATCTTCACCAGTCAAAGGTGTGTTTGATTTTGCCAATGTCAGTAACTGGGAAATCAAACATCTAGAAGCATGAATCAGGGGTACCATGGATCCTCCTCAGTGCATCCAGGAGACTCCTCCTGCTTTCTGTACCCTGTGTTCAGACCTCTCTCAGGCATCAGAGTGTAGGCAGGAGATGCAGTATTCTGTGGATGGGTCGCAGACTGCTCTTGAGGGGGTGGATACGAGGGAGGCCTCACCTGCCTGCACTGACTGCACCTCTCCTTACAGCCTCCAGGTAGCCTCCATTGGTGCACCAGGTGCCCAGGCGCTGGGGGAAGCCCTGGCTGTGAACAGAACACTGGAGATTCTTGAGTGAGTATTCCAGTCTCCAGCAAGTCTTTTGCTCAAAGAAACCAAGCTATGGACTCATAGTGGATACCAGCTGACGTGGAAACTCACAGATAATCTTCATTATCTCAGGTCATGTGTACCCCAGTTCTATCTTTTCCTGAAGTCACTAGTTTGTCCTGCTCTTTGGGTTGGCCTGGCTCAGGCTAAGCATGTCTAGAGGCCCTTTTTAGGTCTCTGTGGTAACCAGTGGCCATGGATCCTGGTCTCTGAGAAGGCCCAACCCCTGGTGTGGAAGCTTAAGCACCATGAGGTTCTTGGGTATCTAGGTCATCCCTGCTCTTTTGGTTCCCTGTGAGGCAAAGTGCACTGGTCACTGGCTGGATGGAGGGCTGCCATGCCCATCTCGTCCCTGCCTTTCTTGGGAATGGAAAGGGAGGACAAGGGACTCAACAAAGCACCCAGGGCTGGGCTGGCCTCACCCCTCCCTCGCATGTCTTGCTCCCTAGAGCCCAGCCCAGTTCTAGTGCCTGATAGTGAGGAAGGTGCAGCCCTTACCTCCAGTAAGGAGGCTGACGGCCAAGCAACCCCACGTCCATCTGGAGAGGGGTCATCCCTTCTCAGCCTGTCCCTGAAGCTTAGGTGTCCTATTTTACTGACAGCTTACGAGGAAATGCCATCGGAGTGGCAGGAGCCAAGGCCCTGGCCAGCGCACTGAAGATTAACTCCAGTCTCCAAAGGCTTAAGTGAGTGGCTGTCAAACCTGTCCTAGAGCAGCAAGCTTCTGTGCTGGATCTTCCCCGTGGGCTGAAATGGTCCCAATTTCCTCTAGCTGCTCCTTCTGGATGTAAATGTTTCAGACTTCTCTGATTATTAAAATCTACAACCTTTGCTGGTGGCTTTATTAATTCTGCTTAAGTCAAAAATCACTTAAAATCTGCACTTATGGTCTTGGGTGGGGCAACCTGGCTGACACCAGTCCCTAGGGTCAAATGCCACCTCACAGTTGCTTTGGCACCTGCAACAAAGTCAAACCCAGAACTGCTTGTCCTCCCTGCTCCTGACAAGGCAACGCCTCCTGAGGCACCTCTCTGGTCCTGATGGCTCACTGTGGTATCTCCACCTTTTCTCTGCCTAGTCTTCAAGAGAACTCCTTGGGAATGGATGGGGCCATATGCATTGCCACTGCTCTGTCTGGGAACCATGGGTTGCAGCACATCAAGTGAGTAGGTTCAGTGGCACTGGCCCTTTCCACTCTTGCTCCACCTTCAGAACTGGTCCCAGGTCAGACTCTGTTGTTAGCCCGATTCTGGGCGCCAGCACCCAGGCCTCCCAGCAGCTCCACAGGGGAATCATTCTGAGGAGCCAGCCAGAGACTTGGCTTGGGAGGGATTGTGGAAACACAAAGGTTCCTCAGTGACCATCGCTGTGGTGACTGCTGCTCAACTCAAGCGAATGGTGGACGGTGGGGGAACGGGAGGGCCAAGCCCTGTCCTAACCCTTCTCTTCTAGTCTCCAGGGAAATCAAGTTGGGGACTCTGGTGCCAGGATGATCTCAGAAGCTATCAAGACCAAAGCTCCCTCATGCACTGTGGAGATGTAAGCAAAATCGTTACTGATGGAGAGGATGAACAGAGACTCTGGAGGATGGAAGCTTTTGAACTGCCCGTGACCTCTGGGCACCATCTTGCAATCTGGGAATGCTGCTGACCCAGGAGAAGAGCGGATCTCCTGCACAGAGGAAGAAAGGGTGCTACCAAGGAGGTCACAGGCACCTCTCTTGGCCCAGGGCAAGTCCCAACTGTGGTGGATGGAAACTCTGCAATAGCAGAGAGAAGGGAAGGGGCTGCTACTGAGGGACTTGAGGACAAAGGTCTCAAAGTTCAGCAATGGAGGAAGCTGGTTCCACCTTATTTATGTCCAGAGTATGAATAAATCCCAACTTCAAAAAAACTTAGCTGGGCACAGTAGTATAAGCTTGTAATACCAGCTACCTGGGAGGCTAAGGAAGGAGGATTGCAATTTTGAGGCCAGCCTGGGCAAGTTAGAAAGACACTGTCTCACAATAAAATTTAAAAAGGGATGGGAGATAGCTTGGTGATGGGGAGAGCACTTGCTGAGCATGTGTGAAGCCCTGGATGTAATCCCCAGTAGTGACACCCCCACCCCCCAAAATACTGTATTACTGCCCTTTTCCCTTCATCTGATGAAAATCATGCCTTTCTCTGAAATGAGATGCTATCTTCAAGTCCATGGAGGACATCAGTTTGGCAGGGGTGACAGTGGGGACCTTTCTTCCTTTTCTTTTTTTTCTCCTTTTGGTACCAGGAATTAAATTCAGGGGCACTTGACCACTCAGCCACATCCCCAGCCCTATTCTGTATTTTATTTAGAGACAGGGTCTCACTGAGTTGCTTAGTACCTTGCTGTTGCTGAGGCTGGCTTTGAACTCACGATCCTTCTGCCTCAGCCTCCTGAGCTGCTGGGATTACAGCACCACTGCGCCCTGCTTCCTTTTCTTAAGAAGGAAAGGTTTTTGGGTGATCCTTATAGACATATAGAAAAATTAAAGGAAATTTGTGAAGACCAATGAAGGGTTAAATTTTAAGATTTTGGAGATAGAGACAAGAAACTCCAAGGGTTCTGCCAGTTTCCACTCACTCTAAGATCTCTTGGACTAGGATGGCCACATTATCTGAAGTCTGGCACAATGGTTAGCTAACGTTGGTGCCTTGATATTGTTTTTCTGTGTTAGGTTTCCAAAACCTCTCCTGTGGGCATGGCTTCCCTATAGATAAGCAAGCTGAGCCTCCCTGTGGCAAAATCCCATAGCTGTCTGGGTTGAAAGGGGAAAATCCAAACAAACACCGTAGTTCTCATCAGCTAAACAACCAAGAAAAATGCTTATGAAGACCATGAAATGATTATCACTTATAAACGAGAGAAGGTATCACTGCTATTCAAAATATTTCTTTAAAAATAGGTACCTGGCAAGGCACAGTGGCACATGCCTATAATTTCAGCAGCTTGGGAGGTTAAGGCAGGAGGATTGCAAGTTCAAGACCAGTCTCGGCAACTTAGCAAGGCAATTTAGCGAGATCTTGTCTCAAAATAAAAAATAAAAAGGGCTGGGGATGTGGCTCAGTAGTTAAGTGCCCCCAGGTCTAATCCCTGATATCCCCTCCCCACCAAAAAAAAAAATCCAGACAAGAATCATCATGGATATTGACCCTGGGAGGCAATGCCCCTGTTTACAAAGGGGACGAGGTGCCTTAAGAACTTGAAATCTGGGCTGGGGATATAGCTCAGTTGGTAGAGTGATTGCCTTGCAACCTGGGTTCAATCCCCAGCACTGCAAAAAAGAACGACCTTGAAATCTGACATTATGCTACCTTAACATCATAATCAAGGGACGAATACCATGTACCCTCATGCACTGCATCTGAACCTAATCATGAAGGAACGAAGGCACAAAATCCTAATTGAGGGACATTCTGCAAAAGCAGCCTGGACCTCTTAAAAAATGTCATTGTCATGGTAAATACAAAAGACTGGAGACTGTTCTAAACAAAAGAGATTAAAGACCCCTAACAACTATTAATGCAAGATCTTTGATTGGATCCGAGACTAGAAAAAAAATCCTCTATGAGGAACATTACTGCCAGGCACAGTGGCGCACGCCTGTAATCCCAGCAGCTTGGAAGGCTGAGGCAGGAAGATCATGAGTTCAAAGCCAGGCTCAGCAAAAGGAAGGCTCTAAGCAACTCAGTGAGACCCTGCCTCTGAATAAAATACAAAATAGGGCCGAGGATGTGGCTCAGTGGTGGAGTGCCCCTGAGTTCAATCCCTAGTACCTCCCCACTCCAAAAACAAAACAAAACAAAATAAAAACATTATTTGGAAGTTGAAGACATGAACATGGTTTTACTTTAGAGGTATTTTTGCTGGGTACAGAATTCTAAGTGACAGTTTTTTCTTTCAGTACTTTGTTTTTCTTTTATTTTTATTTTTTAGTTGTAGATGGACACAATACCTTTATTTTATTTATCTTTATGCGGTGCTGAGGATCGAACCCTGTGCCTCCTGCGTGCTAGGCAAGCGCTCTACCACTGAGCCAGAGCCCAGCCCTCTTTTGGTACTTTTAAGAGACTGCTATCCTGCCTCTTGTTAGCACTGTTTCTACCTGAGTTGGAGCTCAGCAGAATAGACTCAAGAGGGGCAGCAACCAAATGATGGAGGAAGCCACTCCCTGCAGAAGCTGAGCACTGGAGAAGCCCGAGGGATCAAAGCTGTGGAGAGTGAAAGGGTGCTCTCTCCAGGGACTTGAAAGCAAGCCTCACTTAGAACCAGAAGGCCAACCCCTTTCTCCAGCACCTGCTGACAAGGCTTTATGGCATGCTGGCTGGCAAAGGAGAAACTTTACAAAGTCTAGCTCTCACATCACCACAGAGTAGGCTGAGAAGGTAAATTTGGAGTTGAGGTAATAAATTGATAATGGATTAAGTTTTTTTGTCTCTTCTCTCTTCCCATTTTCAATTTTGGGCAGTTTCTACTGCTGTGTTTTCAGGGTCAGCATGTCATCCGCTGTTAATTACATCTCACATATTTTCATCTCAGACTTTTTTAATTTCTGGAAGTTTTGTTTGAGATGACCCTTGGGTCTCAGATTCCTCAGCTCTAACACTTCTGTTTTTCATGTTCTAAAAAAACTCGCCATCTTAGCCATTCCATCCTGGTTCTTGTTAACCTCACCTCCATTGAAACTTTTATCTTACATAAAATTTTAGTGGAATTTAAGGAAGACCGAGGTAAATTAATGTATTCTGTCCATCATGTTTAACTGGAAGTTTCCCATTTGCATATTTCCAAGTGATTACAGGATATTACTACCCAGATGTACCTTCCCTACCTGCTTTTTTCCCTGTATCTCTCAGTTAACAAGCATCCAAAACAGAACTCCCCTTCTTCACCTTCAAGGTCTCCTCTTCACCAGGTTTCCTTACATAACAGGCCCCAAAGCCTGTCCATTCTCCCGGGGTCCCTTCTGACAAACAAACCTAGCTCTTGGGGCCATCACCATGAGCTTCCTAACCATCTTGTTGTCTTCTGTCCCAGTTTTTGCCACAGTGATCTTTTGGGGGAAAGATCTGGCCTCTGCAGGTTGTTATCTGCCCACAGAACAAAACAACCAGTTCCCTAGCACGACAGGGTAGTTCCTTTGGATACTCTCTTGCTATGTACTCTATACTTCAGCCTTTCAGATATTTGACACTGATTAATATAAAAATCATAATGAAAGAAATCTCTTTTCTCTTCATGTTCCACATAAAAGGGAAATAGTTCTTCACATTTCCCACTGGAAATCCCTGCCTTTCTTTTATTTTGCAAGGTACTGGGATCAAACTCAGGGCCTCACATGTTCGGCCAGTGCTCTACCACTGAGTTATATTCCTAGCCCCCTGACTTTGTTCTTGATGGCTACCAACAATAAAAAATAGAGGATTTGAAAAATTTCTTTATATTTTCTGTCAATGCATGTATTTAAACAATTTAAGAGGTCCTTTAGTTATATAGTAAAAAAAAATTGCCTGCAATGACCAAAATGCTATTTTTTTCATTGACCTAAAATCTCACCATCCTTTTCAGGGCCTGAGACATGCTCACAGCACCAGGCCACAAGGTACTTGCACGTACCTGACTTCAGGATCTGCTGCAGTGTTTGAAATACTTAATAACAAGGATCAACACGTGAAGCTCTTTGTTATAGAACCTGCTCATGCAATGTAGTGCTGCGCCACGGTGAGACTTTGCATGAAGTCAGAGAACCGACTGATGAAGGATGGTGAAGAAGCAGGTGAATCCACAAAATGCCCTTTGCAGCTGCTGCTTGCATCTGTGGGTTTTGTGCAGTGTCTGTGTTAAAGCCCAGGGAGGTACTGGGGAGTGACACTGGCCCAATTATGTAGTTATATTGTGTGCATGTATGAATACATAACAACAAATCCCATTAATACATACAACTATGATGCACCAATAAAAAATGTGGGGGAAAAAAAGCCCATTAGAAGGAAGTGTCCCAGAAGGAAAACAGAACTATGTTTGTATGTTTTATCAAAATATAAGTCAGGTTGTCAGGTAAGCCAAATCTGTGACATCCACAACAATGCAGTGACTCTTCTGCCTCTTAGAAGCCCATGGGGTCTAAGTGGCCACCAGGGTCCCAGCACACTCATTTCCTCTTCAAACCACTGCTTACTATGCAGAACATTTTGAATTATGGTAAATGAGATGAATGCTAAGTGTTTTTTTAGAAAGATAATCTCAGCTGGGCGTGGTGGTGCACGCATGTAATCCCAGCACTTGGGAGGCTGAGGCAGGAGGATCTCGAGTTCAAAGCCAGCCTCAGCAACTTAGTGAGGCCCTAAGCAACTCAGTGAGACCCGGTCTCTACATAAAATACAAAATAGGGCTGGGGATGTGGCTCAGTGGCCGAGTGCCCCTGAGTTCAATCCCCAGTACCAAAAAAAAAAAAAAAAAGATAATCTCATACATAAAATTTAGGAAGACAGGAAAAAAGCAAAGACTAAAGAAATATTTGTCACAGTGTATTAAATACACTGTATTACAGGGTAAGTAACTTCACAAATGTTAACTTTGTGATTATAAAACATATGAAAGCTGCTCCATGGTTTTCATGTTAAAGCTACTCTACCCGGCACACACTTGTGATCCCAGCAACCTGGGAGGCTGAGGCAAGAGGACTGCAAGGTCAGCCTCAGCAGCTCAGCAGACCCTACACAGCTTAGTGAGAACTTGTCTCAAAATAAATAAAAAGGCTGGGGTTTAGCTTAGTGGCAAGATATTCCTGGGTTCAAACCCCACAAAACAAAAACCAAAAAACAAAAACCAACTCCACCTGTCATTTTTTAATTTCACAAACAAATTCTTCTAGTGGTACTCCACCTAATTTAATTCTGGTTTCTTATTTAATTAACTAGTTATTCGTTTTTTAAATTGGGGATTGAATCCAGGAGCACTCTACCACTGAGCTACATCCCCGTCTTTTTATTTATTTATTTATTTATTTATTTATTTATTTATTTATTTATTTTTGGTACTGGGGATTGAACCCAGGGACACTCCACCACTGAGCCACATCCCCAGCCCTATTTTGTATTTTTTATTTAGAGACAGGGTCTCACCAAGTTGCTTAGGGCCTCGCTAAGTTGCTGAGGCTGGCTTTGAACTCGCAATCCTTCTGCCTTGGTCCTTGGGAGTCGCTGGATTGCAGGTGTGTGCCACCATGCCCATCTATTCTGGCTTATTTTTAAAATCAGAAACATGAATCTATATTGTCAGTTTTTCCTTAGTTGACTCCTTCTAAAGAGACATGTGGGCAGGGAGACGCAGAGAAACTGTCTTTGCCCCTATGTTATGTTATGGATGAATGTCTTGCCACACTTCAGACAAGGCCAAGAAAGGAGAGTCCTGGCTGCCATTGCTGCAGGACTATGGAATCTCTGAAGGGGTAGCCCAGGTCTGTGGTTCCCAAATTTAGCACAAACTGGGGAAACACAAAGGGAACTCCCTTTAATCCAAGGTGGATCTGACTTCCAGGGGAATGTCAGCCTTTTGAGAAAAAACTACACATTCATAATCTAGAATATTTCTCTGTTGCCTGGCTTCCAAGGATAGCTGGTTTTCATCTAACTTAGCTACTATTTCAGATAATTTTAGTTATTAAAATACATCTAGGCTGGGTGTGGTGGCGCATTTCTGTAATCCCACTGACTCAGGAGGCAGAGGCAGGAGACTTACAAGTTCAAGGCCAGCCTCAGTAGCTTAGCAAAGAACCTGTCTCAAAAAATTAAAAAAGGCTAGGATGTAGCTCAGTGGTAGAGTGAACAATTGTGAGAAGAAAAAAAAAAATAAATAAAGGAATAAAGCCAGGGTTTAAAAGCTGACATATAGTAAATGTTCTGAACTATGCCAGTGATTAACAGCCAGCAACTCATTCCCCTGCAACTCCAAAAATGAGTACTGTGCTGAGTTCTGTGCCCAAACCTCCTGGGCTCTGAGGGGAATGTGCAATAACAGCAGCAGCCAAGACTTACACACACTCAGCCTGGTTTTGTCCTGTGGGTTTGAACTGCTAAGAACATGTGCATTTCCCAAGTTTTAGGAAACAAAGAAGGCAAAAAGAGAAACATCTTTGGGGTTTGCTTCAGCCCTTGTTTGGACTTTGTGGAATACAAATACAAGAGGACAAAGCAGAAAGAAGGAATACGCCTTAACAACGAGCCAAGCTGGCGCAGTGAACAACATACACGCTACCTTTCTTGCCATCTAATTTCCCATTTACCTACAAATCTGAAGCTTTTTATCTGCCTGGGTTCTTTGGCAAGAGTCAGAAGTCATTGTCACTCTCATCCAGGGGCTCAGGTTTTCGAATCCTTCGACTGGGCTTTGCTGGCGAGAGAGCAATGCTCTCATCTTCCAAATCATCATCATCTTCTTCATCATCTTCCATGTCAATTTCACTGTCCTCTGAGTCTTCCTGTAGGAAAAAGACAACAAATGCACTGGGGACACCACCTTGTCCTGAGAGACCTGCCTCACAGTTCACTGTAGCTCCAGGGTTAAGAGCACAGTAACCAGAAACAGCTCACCCGGGGGGATGAGCTGGGCAGCCCAGCAGTCAGGCGTGGGGCTCGGCAGACACTGCTAGCTGGGACACACCACGAGGTTCCTCATGCCACCAGCAACCTGAACACCATGTGCAGCTGAGCTTGGTGCTGCAGGGGCTGGCTCACCCACGGGTCGCGGGAGCACCCTGAGAGCCCTGGACACTACTTGGCTCCTGGGGTCCTAGAGACCCAGGGGAGAGCAAGGAGGAAGGGAAGGAAGGCCCGTTCTGGTTCCTTCCAGCTGAGGATGGAAAGCAACACAGGAATGAGTGCAGAGAGCAAAGTGAAAGGCACACTTGTGCCTCCATCATCTGGACCCAGCAGACCAACTCAGCCTGGCTCTAAAACTGGAGACAGACAGACAGACACACACACACACACACACACACACACACACACACACACACACGCAGTAATTTCCTTGTTAAGAAAAACAAAAAAAAGAAACCTTAAAAAAAAAAAAAAAAAAAAAAACCAACTAGAAACCTTATGCCCCCATCCTCTCCTGTCACCTTCCCCTTGGCTGAACTCCTAGGTGTGTTGGTGAGCCCACTGTCCCACTCACTCCCCTCTCACAGACAGGTAACCCCACACTGCTCCTATCAATGGATTCCAACTCAACAGATCCACAGTGAGCACGGTGCTTGACCTACAGGCTCCATCTGACCCAGGATCACCCCTCCTTCCTTGAAACCCACTCCTCTGGCCTCTTCCCCCAGCTCTTGTGCCATCTACTCCATCTCCCTTGCCTCACCCTCTCTGCTTCCCCTCTTCTCTTCCTGCTCTCCCCTATGCAATTCCTCTGTCCTCCAGGCTTCAGTACCATCTACACATGGATGGCTCCCCAACTCCATCTCCAGCCCAGACCTATTCCTGAACAGATCTGAATTTCTACTGGCTGCTCAGCACTGACATGTGGATGTCTAATAGGCAGTCACCCAAGAATGTCCGCAACCAAACTCTTGATCTGCCCTCTGGGCTCCTGTTCAATCCGCCCCATCTCGGGAAACAAAACCCTGCACTTGGTTGACTCAACCACAACCGAGGAGGTTTCTTCTCTCTCTTCAGCACCTATGTCTCACCCATTAACAAAACATCATAGTTCCCACCTCAAATACATCCAGAACCTGACCTCCTCTAAGTACTTCCACTGCCACTCCCTGAGGCTGAGCCACCTGCAAAACAGTGCTCGCCTCCTCATCAGTTTCTCGCATGGATGAGATAGCTCCTGGCCTTCTGGGGCCGAAGCACTTGCTGGTCCCGCTCAGGGAAAAGGCTGGGACCTCACGGCATTTGCAAAGCTCTGCAAGGCCCTCCACCTCTTCCTGCTTCCAGATAGTTCCCTCCCTCCATCACATCAGTACCCTGCTCCTCAGTCATGCTCCCGAGGCCCCGGTGCCACTGCCATGCAGCTCACTGCCTCCTTTCTTCAGGTCTCTGCTCCAGTGTCACCACACTAGAGGCCTTCCCATCGTCCCACCCGCCTCTGGAACTTGTCTGATTCTCTTACTACCTATGACCATGGTGCATCTGCTTGACTGCTCTCACTGGAAATGTGTGTCCTGGGTGAAGGCTGCCTCTGACCTGTTGTGCTTCCCAGCACCCACAACAGTGCCTGGCACACAATAGGCTCCTAAAATATGGCTGTTGAGTGGCTGAGCATTGACATGAGGGACCAAGTCCGTGGCTGCCAGCTGTGTGACAAGTGACAAGGCAAGGGAAGACCTGAGCTATAACTGACATACTCATTCTGAAAAGAGCACAAGCAAATCTACCAGGGACCACTCACTGCCTTCTGGGCACCACTGGCTCCCAGGCCAGACTGTTTTAGACTCAGGTATGCAGGACAGATGGATGGAAGCTACCTCACCACCTATGCCCTATCTGTTAAAAAAGTGATTTTTGAGGTGCTTTCGCTGTTTCTTTACAGACTGCCTCCTAGGAATTCAAGGCCTGATCCTCTCTGTGCATCCTGCTCAGCTCCCCTGAGCAATGGCTTTCTCCCATGAATGTTTGCTAACACTTCATGCAGCAGGTACTCAGCAAATCAGTCTCTGTCCCTGTATTGTCATCAGTGCTGTGCCCGACACAGGCAGATCTCCCAATAGAGCTGGTCTGGGATCTAAGTCAGTTCAGACACCTTTGTCATGTGGGCCAAGCAGCATTACCAGGGACTCTCACAGGATTGAGGCCCAGGGTGATGGGAGGGCATCCCTAATCACTTGATACTTTCCTCTGCTTTCCCCTTCTAGTTAAGCTCCCCAGTAAGTTATCCACCCACTAAAGCTCAAGGTGATGTCTCAGCTCTTGCCCAGCCTCTCTGAGCCCTGGTCTGACAGCATCTTTACAATGCTCCTCACACAGAAGGGAGCTGATAACAAGGCTGGTCTTGGCCATGGCACTGTCCCTTGATTTCAAGGGCCTGCTGACTCCTAGTGACAACCTCTCCCATCTTTGGCCTTGGCAGTTTCCCTTCCTCCTTAGCACAGGGACCTTGAGGCCACTCTGCCTCTCGTTGTGGGATCTGCTCTGAGTGGATTCTTGGCCAGCAGAGAGGAAGCATTGTCCCTGGAGAGGCTCTGCTGGCTGAATGGGCTGACATACACCAACAAACAGAGGAAAAAAGAAAACCAACCTGCTTCCTGGAGCTGGGAGTCTTGCATTTACCTAAGAGAGCTGGTGCTGCTTCCATCTTTGGAAAGCGAGAATGGAAAGAACAGTGAGAAGGCGAAAAAAGCAGGGCAAGCATACTTGTGTGAAATGAGAAATGAGCTATCAACATGCAAAGAAGAGCTCAGTCCCTCAGGAGGCCAAACTCTGCCCCCAATCAGTGATATGCTGGGCTGGCGACAGACAGCAGCTCCTGAGCTAATCTAGTCTCTGAGGACAGCCCAAGACCAGAAGGTACAGAACTGCTTGGGGCAGGAGGGGAGTTGGTTGGGACTCACATCGTCGTCAGAGTCTCCACCTTGCATTGTGCCCACGACGCGTTTGCCTGGTCTTCCTGGAACAACAAAGGCATGCAGGAAACGTGAAAAAGTAAGACAGGAATGAAAGACATTCAATATCTGTTCTCCCTCAGAAAACTGGGAAAAAGAAGAACCACACTAAAATCCCACTTAAGCAGAAGCTAACCAGAACTGTCAGTAAACAGTAATAGATTCCCGGTACTTCT
Source organism: Glaucomys volans (assembly GCA_020662805.1). NCBI lineage: Eukaryota > Metazoa > Chordata > Mammalia > Rodentia > Sciuridae > Glaucomys > Glaucomys volans. Next base: position 452,339 of record JAJEJO010004930.1, read on the forward strand.
TTGAAAGAAACAAGAAAGGCAATAAAATATAAACCTGAGAGACAGGTATGGTGGGCCATGCCTGTATTCCCAGTGAATTGAGAAGCTGAGGCAGGAGGATTGCAAGTTCAAGGCCAGTCTCAGCAACTTGTGAGACCCTGTCTCAAATCTTTTGCTCAAGCCCGTATTTACCTTCTGGAACTGGACTATGTGATTGTACTCTGCAGGCTAAATGGTCAACGGAGTTTAGGAGAATCAGTGCTTTACACATGCCTTTTTGCAGCCCTGGCTCCTACCCATCAAGTGGGAGTCATAATCATTAATCTCTATTTACACCATGAAGCTGTTAAAGGAAAAAAAAAAAAAAAAGGAAACCAGAACATCTAATTATCTTATGAAAAAATAAAACAATAAATGAACACAATCCCCAGCACCGCAAAAAAAAAAAAAAAAAAAAAAAAAAGCTTAAAATAACAGAAAGCAGTAAACAACAAAAGTTAATGTAAAATGATGAAAAGACAATGATTTATTCTTAAATTTATCAGGCATAAAAATGCAACTGTGGCCGGCCGGGCACAGTGGCCCACGCCTGTAATCCCAGCACCTGGGAGGCTGAGGCAGGAGGATCGCGAGTTCAAAGCCAGCCTCAGCAACTTAGAGAAGCTCTAAGCAACTCAGTGAGACCCTGTCTCTAAATAAAAAATACAAAATAGGGCTGGGGATGTGGCTCAGTGGCCGAGTGTCCCTGGGTTCAATCCCTAGTACCAAAAAAAAAAGCAACTGTGTTGGGGCTGGAGTTGTGGCTCAGTGGTAGAGCGCTTGCCTAGCAGGTGTGAGGCACTGGGTTTGATTCTCAGCACCACAAATAAAAGAATAAAATAAAGATCTATCAACATCTGAAAAATATTTTTAAAAAAATGCAACTAAGGGGGTAGATAAGAAAAATATTTAAAGGCAAGTACAGGTCAATTTAGTAACACTGACTATCAAAATTAGTTTATAGAACCTTTGGCCTAAGAATTCCATTTTCATATTGCATCCTAAAAAAACACTTGCAGAAGTATATACAAGGAACAGAGTAGAAACACATGTCAAGTGAATGACAGGAGATGCCCAAATTAGTTCGGAGTGTTATACACTGCAGAATATGATGCAGCCATGAAAAAGAATGAAGACATGAGGAGAGTTACAATGTATTTATAATCTTAAAAACAAAGGCAACTTGCAGAACCATATGATCCAGTCCCATTTGGCTTAAAGAATTTTGAGGTGACCTTTGTGCTCATGTTTGATTGAATGTGTGTATATGCATGTACAAGCATGTATGTGTATGTGTAAGAAAGGCAGAAAGGCAATTTGTAAGGACATGGACATGGCCCCCAGCCACTAGCTGTGACCCCTCCATGGCAGGAGTGGGCCATGAGGAAGACCCCAGGGGAGCATCCCATCTGCATTAAAAATCCTGTTGCTTGGGTCTTTGCAACGAGAAGGCAGAAATCAGAACATTTTTAAAGGTGGAGGTGGTCATGTGATCCCTTTTCAGTGGCTTCATTCACTAACCATAATGGGTGCAATTGCACTGAGAGCAATTCAGGACCAAACATGAGCAGAATTGAGCTTAATGGCAGAAACAGTGTGTCCCCATGGCCTCTGTGAGAAATACCAGGCCACAAATAGGAATCGGCTGCAGGTAAAAGTGTTAGAAGCACCATGACCACTGAGCAGTTGAAAAGCCAGATTCTGACAGACAACCGAGGATAAACCTGGGGCAGGAACTGCTTCCAGGGACCGTTCACGGTCCACTGTGGACCTCAATACTCAGCAGCCTGACCCAATCCTGGCCACGGTGTTCTGTGGAACAGGCCCAGGGAGCGGCGCAGATGAAAGAAGTCCTGGTACCTTGCATGAGCACCTCCATGGCTGTCCGCGGCTTGGACAGTCGCCGCTCCTCCAACTCACTGTCGGATTCATCGTCCTCCTGGATGTCTATGTCCGAGTCATCATTACCTGGTGGGAATACAGCAGGCAGAACAGAAGAGCAGCTCTATTATTACACTGAGCAGCTTGTTTCTAGTAAGGCTCGTGTGCAGAAGCCATCTTTACCCCTGGCCTTTCTGTGGATGGTCAGGTTTTATGAGACTCCTTGGATCCACTGTGTACTTGGTGCAGAGTCAATGCAGACAATAATGTGCTGCATTTGTTTTAAACAATTTTTCAAGACAAGAAAAAAGTGGGTCAGGCAAATTAGTTAGAAACACTATGACAGTCTGAAATTTTAAAATCCTAGTCACCACCTATTAAGGTAGGTGAAGTTCTTGGTTAGCTGAGGGAAAAAAAACCACTCTCTGGGGGCTGGGGATGTAGCTCAGTTGGCAGAGTGCTTGTCTCGAATGCACAAGGCCCTGGGCTCAATCCCTTCGGTGTCAGGCAGTTACCCAACTCCACCTTCATATGATGAGGAAGAGTGAGGAAGAGGAGTTCACTGAAAAGACAGCTAAGCAAGACCGGAAGGAGTCATCAGGCTAGGAGTGGCAGAGTGGATTGTCTTGAGAAAGATGGTGACGTATGACTGGCAGTGCAAGCTGGAGCGCACGATGCTCTTTTCCTCACTGAAGTAACTCTACTATAAAACCCCTCTTGGCTGGAGAGAGGTGCAGCTCAGGGGCAGAGTGAGTGCTCAGCATCCTGGGCTCAGGCCTGGGTTCCACGGCCAGTGAAGAAAACACAGATGGATGTTAAAAGGTCATTTTCAGTGTAATAGCTCTTCAGATTAATTCTTAAATACCTGTCTGGATTCTGAACAGGCTGAACACTTCCTAAAGGGAAGCTACAGAAGAAAAGTCTTCATGGTGGGAAGAAAAAGCTCTCACCTGGTATCTGAAATAGAGAACTATTTCTAGCGAGTGATGTGGGTTTTGAAGGGGTCTGCCTTTCTTCCTTTTTTCTTTTTTGGCAGTACTGGGGATGGAACCAGGGGTGCTCCCTCCACTGACTACATCCTCAACCCTTGTTATTTTTTATTTTAGGACAGGGTCTCTAAGTTGTGTAGGCTGGCCTTGAATTTGCCAACCTCTTGCTTCAACCTCCCAAATTGCTGAGATCACAGGAGTGAGCCACTGTACCTGGCATGCAGTTGCTCTTCTGATCACTGACTCAGAAGTCATTCTGGAAAGAGAGTAATTGGTGGGCTACTAAAAGGCTTTGCCCCTCCTGAGAGAGGGTAATGACGTGGTAACTGGGTCCAGCTTGCCACTGAGGAGGTCTGCTGCTCTCTCTAGCCACAGAGAGAAGAGCTGTGCTCTGAAGCACAGGCAAGCCTGGGAGCCAGAGTGTGTCGATAAGAGTGTCATTCCAGGTCTCCTACAGGATTAATTTGAAAGCTACATCTTCCAAAAATCTTTACAGAGAAAATGATTAAAAAGCAACATGCATTAGTGATTATAAAATAAAACCACCATTCTTAGTTCACTTTTTACTTCTCCCAGGAAAATTATGACATTAAATCCACACCTCATGCAATGTAAATCAAATGACAGCATGAATTTTAAAACAAAATTACGTTCCTCAGGGTCACTAAGATTTCTCTGACAAATCAAGACAGACCAAGAACTGGGTGGGTAAACGAAAATCACCGAAATCCCTGGGTTGTCAGCGACATGTTAAAATTAAGTCTGGTGACAGGTGCTTACTGCCTTGGGCTGCTCTGGGCTCTCCTGGCTGACCTGGAACCAGAACAGGGAAGGGCTGCTTTGGCTACAGAGGTCCTTTGAATTCCCTGAACTTGCCCTCAGAGGGTTTCCAGCAGGCCTTGTTCTCCTAGAGTTTCCTGAAAACAGGTATAAAAGGAAAGAGACACTAAGGGTGTAGGTGGGGCAGGAGGGAGCAAGAGCCTGACACCCAGGTTACTGTCCTTAACGTGAGAAAACAGCATGTTTCATCAGGAAAACAGAGCAATGAGCAGGAAGAGAAGCAACTCCATGTGACACTGCTGCCAACATGACAGGACCAGGCACTGCCACTGCTCCCGAGACTGACCCGACACCTGGTGACTTGGGAGAAGAGGGCTAGGCCATCAGAGAGCACTCCTTTCTGGAATCCAGGCCCATGGGCAGCCCTTCTCTCTAGCGAGGTGAGAGCCTCGCTAAGCAATTCTGGGTGACAGGGACATGGCATGGGGCTGGGGGTGGACCTTCACTTGCACTGCATCCGACACTGGCTCCTTCAGTCAGCACTATAATATGGAACCCTACAAATCTCTAGGACCAAATTTCTTTCATATAATGATACACTATTTACACTAAGTATAATTTTTTTTTTCTTTTTTCAGGGCCTTGTGCAAACTAGGCTTGTGCTAAACCCCCAACCTTCCTAAACTAACTATAATTTAAACAAAAGGAAACACTTTTAATTGTCAAAAGAACCAAATGTGCTTTAAATGCTGTATAAATTAAACTAGTCTTGAGTGAATTCAAACAGTACTTAAAAGTTGTGAGAAAACTGCCCTCTGAAAATATTTTTGTACCTACCGTCAATAATGGGTTTATAAGTTAAACAGCTTACCATCAGGTGCAGAGCTGCACACTCGTAACCCCACAGCCTCAGGAGGCTGCGGCAGGAGAATCTTAAGTTCAAGGCCAACCTCAGCAACTTAGACCCTGTCTCAAAGTAAAAAATAAAAAGGACTGGGGATGTGGCTCAGGGGTTAAGCACTCCGGTACCAAAAACAACAACAACAAGGTTTATAGGGTCAATTTCATATTAAGTGTTCTTACCACAATTAAAAAAAAAAGTGCTGAAAGAAAGAATTTTAAAAATGAAACTAAATAGAAAAAGTAAATGCAGCTGGGAGTGATGGTAGTGCATGCTTGTGATCCCAGTGGCTCAGGAGGCTGAGGCAGGAGGATCTCAAATTCTAAGCCAGCCTCAGCAAAAGCAAAGCACTAAGCAACTCAGTGAGACCCTGTCTCTAAATAAAAATACTAAATAGGCTGGAGATGTGGCTCAGGTGTTGAGTGCCCCTGAGTTAAATTGCCAGTACCTCCCCAACCCAAAAATAGTAGGGTGGGGGCTATAGTTCAGTGGTAGAGCACTTGCCTAGCAGGTGCGAGACAGTGGGTTCAATTCTCAGCAACACATAAAAATAAATGAATAAAATAAAGGCACTGTGTACACCTACAACTAAATAAGTATTTAAAAAAAACCCAAAAAACAGTAAATGCGAACGTGTCGAGGCTGACAGAGGTAGTGCAGCACAAGCAGCTCTGTCCCAGCTCAGCCTTACTTCCACTCTTGAGCAGTCGCTTTTCCTCCTCCTTTAGCTTGTTCTGCATCAGACGGAGAGTATTTTCAGCTTCCTGTGGGAGAGGAAAAACCAGACTGAGAAGCCACGACCCTCTGGTAGACAGTCCTAGTCTTCTTTACTATGAAGTGAGGTCTGCTAGGTCTGTGACCAAGAACCAGGAAAGATCTAAACTCAGGGTGCCCGAGCAACCCCTATGGTCCCCAAACCAGGGGCCCTTCCTCTCTGTGGTCACCCAGCAGCCCTATGGAGATGGCCTGAGAAGTGTGCTGGGCCCATGCCCTCTCACTCCTCCTTGCATACCGAGTGATACAACTGCTGCCATCATAGGTGCCAGGTAGGCTGGCAGCAGGGACAGACAAGCACAGGCCTCCTGCTCACAAAAGGCGGAAGCATTGACTTTATCCTTTTTCTGCCTTGTGCTGCCTCCACCATTCGTCTTGAGAAATACTAATGGACAGGTCAGGACATGAAGAGGCAAGAGGTAACAGTAGCATTAGTTCCTGGCCCTGACTAAGCCATGCGTGGTGGCATGCACCCATAGTCCTAGCACTTGGGAGGCTGAGGTGGGCGGCCAGCCTGGGCAACAAAGCAAGGCTTCGCCTAAAAAAAAAAAAAAAAAAAAAAAACTATGATCCTGATTATTGTCAAGAGAGAAAATGGGAGTGGAAGTTAGTTTTCAAATTGTCGCCGATGTTTTAAACATTAAAAATAAAGTACAGCATTTCAGCCATGGGGCATTTTGAGGGAACAGGTACCATAAGAAGAGAGAGCAGGAGCAGACAGCAGACTGGGAGGAGGAGGACTTGCAAAGAAGCAGATAAGGGCATCCCCAGAAGTTATCTGGGCACCTACTTTCCTTCTGAGGCATATTCTTCAGTGTCTTCTCTGAACCCAGGTAAACAAAATGGCCATTAAAATTTTTCTTTTTAATTTTACTTTTTGTGGTACTAAGTCAAAGTTTATTTTTGCAAGGTTTTTATTGTGGTTTCCCAGATAGCCACTGTTTATAATGTCCTAAACTCCAGGGTCTTTCTGTTGTCCTCAGAACGTACCCATTCTATACCCTGTTCCTGGATGGCCGCCCCCCTGCCACATAGCAATGGTGGCAATGAGTTAGCTCTCTAAACAAATGTGCTGCACACTCCCAGGACAACAAACTGCCTTACCTAATCCATGCGCACAGGCTTGTAAATGATCAGCATTCCCTTAGTACCAAAAGTCATCAGGGAGACTGCAGAAAGGGAGACTGCAGACCTGATCCACCTTGAACACAGGTTCTAAATGACTCTTTTCAGCTTAACAAGAAATATTTCTAAGGGACAAATCCAATTAAAACATGATCACAGCCTGGCACAGTGGTGCACACCTGTGTCTCCAGCTACTCTAGAGTCTGAGGCAGAAGGATAGCAAATTCCAGTCTGAGCAACTTAGTGAGACCTTGTCTCAACATAAATTTTAAAAAAGGGCTGGGGATTTAGTTCAGTGGTGGAGTGCCAAGGAGTTCCATTGCCACTGCCACACATACATACAAGAAAAAAAGAAACAGTGATCACTATGTGGTCTAATGTCCTTTCGCTCTGAATTCACATTTATCAACTTGTGCTGATATCTAAAACACTCTCCTACGTAAGACAGCTGTTCAGTTCTGGGTCACATATGAGGCCCACAGTCAACCAAGATAAAGTAGCACCCAATGAGCTACTTTGGGTGGTTCAATGAACCAGGGCTTGAAAATCTTCAAGTGCGCTGAGAGTGTTTAGGTCTGGACTCAAGACCACATGCATCATTTGTGGGAATCAGTGCAAAATAAAATGCTTTTCCAAATTATGATGCATTTCAAGATGGCGACAGCAGAGCAAGTGCAGGCCCTTCTAAGCACAGGAATGTGTGACTGCCCAGGTCATGGTGCTCCAGTCTGTACTCCTGACCAAACACTGATAACACAACTTCAAAAGAATCACATGAGCAACACTCAGACTAGCACTTTTTTCACAATGGTATCTACAAACTGACACATTGGGGCTGGGGATACAGCTCAGTTGGTAGAGTGCTTGCCTGCGTGCACAAGGCCCTGGGTTCAATCCCCAGCACCACAAAAAAACAAAAAACAAACTGACATATCACCAAACTCAAAACAATATGCCAGGGGGAGTGGACTGCAGAGAATAGGCCAAGGACTCACTTCAAACCTCTCCTGCTCCATTCTGTGATGATCCTCAAGCTGCTGTTCCAGGTAAGCCAAATTTCGAAATTTTTCTAGATAAACATCATAGTGCTTTTGCAATTCTTCTTCAATCTTCTCGTACTCATCCATAAAGGCTGGCCTAAAATGAGCACATGAAATTAAAAATGAGAAGATGATCAATATACAATGGTTTGGGCTGGGGCTATAGCTCAGTGGCAGGGTGCTTGCCTAGTATGTGTGAGACACTGGGTTCGATCCTCAGCACCACATAAATAAATGAAACAAAATAAAGTCATGCTGTCCATCTACAATTACAAAAAAAAAAAAAAAATATATATATATATATATATACACATACATATATATATAGTGGCTTGAAATTTTTATTCAGCTCCAGACTCCACCACAGCTTTGTTTGGGAAACTTTAATTACAGAAGATCCTCTACTTTTGATAAAGACTCATGTCCCTTTCCTCCTCCCTACCTCCTGAATAAACCTTCCTTTCCCTTCTCTTCTGCCCTTCCCTACTTCCCTATTTTCTTTTCTGCAGCACCAGTGATTGAACTCAGAGACCACTGAGCTATATCCTCAGCCCTTTTTATTTTTATTTTGAAAACAGGTCCTTGCTAAGTTGCTGAGGCTGGTGGTGAACTTGTGATTCTCCTGCCTCAGCCTCTCAAGTATCTGGGATTCAGGTGTGTACTAGAGGTGTACCATGCCTGGCTACAAACATTTTTTTAAATCATGAAGAAGATGTGTTCTTTGTAAAAACTTGATATAATCCTGAGTGTACAAAGAATGACGTAAAAATTACTCATAATCTCATCACCAAGTATGCGTGATGCACATTCCTCCAGACTTTCAGATGCTTAGATACAGATAGGAATGTATTTTAACAAAAATTAAATGTTACCATAAATGATACTTTAATAAACTGCTGACTTCAATAAATTAAATAAATGCATTTTTATCTTGGTTAAATATAATGTTCTACTGTTAGAATGTACCAAAGTTTAATCAGTCCTCTAAAGAGGGAAACACAGGTTACTGCAAATGAACACAGTTTTTCAACAATATAAAACTTTAAGATAAGCCATTACATAAAAACCTGTTTCAAGCACAGTATGGTGGTGCATGCCTATAAGCCCAGCAGCTCCAGAGCCTAAGGCAGGAGGCTCACAAGTTCAAGGCCAGCCTTAGTAACTTAGTGAGATTCTGTCCTAAATAAGAAAGAAAAAAGGCTGGGGGTGCAGCTCAGTGGTAAGAACCAGAGTTCAATCCCTAGTACTGGAAAAAACAACAAAAAACAAACCTGTTTCAGAACTAAGGACCTAGATTTGATTTCCCAGTGCTGCAAACCAAAAGAAAACAAAAAACTCTGTTTTGACTGGTCAGCTCAACTTTTTTCTCTTATTCTTGATCTTAAGGGGAAAACTCTGTAGTTTTAAAAATACAAACAGAGCTGGGCGTGGTAGTGTGCACCTACAGTCCAAGCTCCTCAGGAGGCGATGCAGGGTGACCACGTGTGCCTAGGAATTCAAAGGCAGTTCAGCCAAAATAGCAAGACCCCATCTCCCCCACACACCACTGGGGATGGATGTAGCTTAGTGGTACTGTATGTGCCTAAGAAGCCATGCTTAGCCCTGGGTTTAATTCCTAGTACCAAAAATAATACACACATATACAAATACATGATATATACACCCACAAACTAAAAATAACATAATCTCTTAAAATAGAACAAATAAACTCATCTACTAAAGGATCTGGGTTCAGCAGAATGACTTTATGTCTTAAGGCAGAATTTGTAATGAGACCAAGGGAGCTGGTGGCACTATTTCAGGAGTGGAAGGAGTGCTGTCCTTGCTGGGCAGTGCCACGCAGCTCCAGCACATGCTGTCTGCTGCCACCAGGAGCTGCTCCCCAGGCAGCACAGAGCAATGGCAGGGAAGGAAGGAGGGCCAGGAACAGTGAAGAAAGGAGAACAGCAGCTCCAAGAACACAGGGGCGCACTGACACAGCAGCTGTCCCGTGCTCTCCACCCTGCTCCCCAGAAACGTGCTCCAGTGAGACCGAATCAGGAGGCAGGCCCAGCAGCTGATGGGTGAGGAATCACCCAGTTCTAAAAAGTCTACAACCTACTCAGATCGAGGGGTGGAGCGCATTCTGTTTCCACCTAACTTGCAATAAGGTCTTAGGAGACCAACCTAGTGTAACTCCCACCATCTGGATTTACCTGCTCAGGAACTAAGCCATTTCCTAGACCCTGAGACATGGGTGCAGCAGGCGTCTGGCCAGGTGGGACACGCCATCTGAGTGCAGAGCCCCATGGGGGGGTTCTGCTTGCTGCTTGAGGAGTTAAAGCCACTTAACTCTCAGCCTTGTTCTGACTTTACAAGACATCTTCTATTTGCTCTTCCACTCACTGAAGCGAACGCCTACCTGACACTTTGCAGAGTCTGTAGTCGCTTCCGATTTCTTTCCAGTTCTAATTTTCTCTTTTCAATTTTGGCTTCTAAATTAGCTTCATCAGAGGCCACATTGTTGAGCAGATCTTTAGTCTTCTGAACCTGTGCCTATGTTTAATAGGAAATGAGACAAACACCAGTGAGGACCACCATGCCGACTCTTTGAAGATGGTAACTTCTCAAATCTTCTGACACAGCAAATCACACTGAACAAACAAAAGCGCAAACAACAGGCACTCCTCCAAGCAATGACTCACTTCACCAACCACTTCCAGAGAGAATGATGCACAGGCCCAGAAAAAATTCCTATTTCAGCAGTACTGGGGATTGAACCTGGGGCACTCTACCACTGAGCTACAATTCCAGCCCTTTTAAAAATTTTCATTTTGAGACAGGGTCTAAGTGAATGCCACAGGTTCAGAGTGCCAGTGAGCGACACGAGGAATCCAGAAGCAACTGGGCTGTGTGTGGACCCCCTCCTCCCTGCTGGGACAGTCAACCCTCCATCAAGATTCTGAAGGTGAGGTAGGGTTCCCCTTTGGTAAGTCTCCATGTGTCAGTGCCCCACAAAGGTTTCCTGACGGTTTACCCGCAGGCCTCTGAAAAGCTGTGGAGTTCATCTGAGAAGCCCAGGTATTCTCCATGATTCTCAGAGACAGTAAGTGTATTTTTGGAAGCAACCACAGTTACTGTCAATGAATTCATGGTTTAACTTTCTGGGTCTAATTACAATAACCACTCCTAAGATGCTTTCATTAAAAAAAAATCACTAATGATTCATGAATTGCAAATGCTTTAAAAACTCAAGTAGAAATGTGAGTCAGCTCTAGCCAGAGGAAATGGATACTTCCTGAACAACTCAGCTGGTTATCAACCTCTCTCTGAATCAGTCAGACTAAAGCCTAGTGAAATTTTCTGACCTCAGAAATGAAAACTTATTTAACGGTATCTGTTTCTCAAAAATGAAAGATCAACATTCTAAAAACATAATTTTTCTGTTTTCTGAAATAACTGGTCTTTACTTCATATCCCCTTTTAAGTACCCATGTCATTGTTTTGGTTCAGCCCTCCTTTGGAAGGGGTCTGTTTTTAACACATGAGAACTAAAGGCACATTCATGCCACAGAGTGTTGCCAAGCATGAGGATGAATTTACATTTTTTTTTAAATTTAGAAAGTCACAAACTCACAGAAAGGATGGAGTATAATACAAGCATTTTTTTCCACCCAGGGGAGAGTGAGCTGCTGCCCTGACATCCCATCCCTTCTACAGACAGGGACTTTCTCCTCTGCAAGCACAACCTGGTCAGCACAGCAGACACGAGCACAAGCACGCTCAGTCTCCCCTGTCATCGGGAAGTCTCCCACCACCAGCAGCAGGCAGCAGCCCATGGCAGGCAACTGTCATTTCTCTGGGGCCTCCTCAGTCTGGAAGGCTCCACAGCTCTCTTGTGACTCTCTAGTTGTCTCATTTTTAAAGGGTACAGGTCAGCTCATTTATGAAATGCCCCCCATCTGCCTGATCAGATTCCAGTTATGCATCCTGGGCAGGGATACTGCAGAAAGGGCTGTGTGCTATCAAGCATCACAGTTTCGATTTGTTCCACTGTGGTGATGTTTGCTTTGATCATTTGATTAAGGGGTGATGCCAGGCTTCTACTAAGGTACTCTTCTCCTCTTTGTAATTAATACATATTTTGTTAGGAGCTACTTTGAACACTTATTTCTTATATCCGTAAGAATGTGCGGTTTTCTATTTCAATCAATTGCACTGTAAAATGAATTACTATAATTTACTTTGATGCTTATACTGTATCTGGTTTGGTCACCAAAAACCCTACCAAGCTGGCACTGTGGCCTTTTAACAGACCCCTGCAGTCCCTTTGAACACTTTCTTACCTTGACACACAAGCCTGTACTTCTCCTGCCCCAGCTCTGGAATCGGTCCAAAGATTTTCCAAAGAGCCCTGTATCCCTTCAGTGGAGAATGGCATGTAGAAGCCAAAATGCAGGTGCTGGCTATGCTCAGAGCTCAGCGTGCATATGAGTGTGTTTATGTGTGTGCATATAATGACATCTATATATACACATGCATTCCCCCACGTGCACATCAAAACTTATTCCTATATTATCAATACATATACCAAATATCATGCCTTTAAATAACACTTTCAATTTCAGGGTTCATTCTAAATTTATAACTCTCTTCAATGATGAGGAACTCTGCTCTGTTATCCTTAATATATTGACTTATCTGGTTGATTTGCCTGTGAAAACCAATCTCCCAATCCTACTGCCACACCCTTCTCACCCAAGGAGACTCAGACTCCATTCTCTGGTCTGCCCAGGGTGTACTACTATTTAATGACAACTATTAAAAAAGAAATCTTGGGCTGGGGTTGTGGCTCAGCAGTAGCACACTCACCTAGCACATGTGAGGCCCTGAGTCTGATCCTCAGCACCATATAAAAATAAAGATATTGTGCCCACCTACAACTAAAAATATACTTAAAAAAAATAAAATGCAGGATTCAAAAAAAAAAAAAAGAAAAGAAAAAAAAGAAAGAAACCTGACTTTTAGAATTTTGTACAACTCACAGCCAAGTCTGGTTTTATGCCTCCTCCTAATTTAAATATGGCCCCCTGTCTGTGTTTACTGAATAAAATGAATCACTAATGATGGCTGAATACCTATTATGACTAAAGACTATGCTTAACATCTACTGCTGTAATTTAGGCTCACAAGAACCCCATGTAGTTGGTACAGTCGTGTTCCCCATGCTACACATGAAAAAACTGTGGACAGAGAAGTTAATTCACAGTGGGATGTGGACCCAAGCACTCTGAGCCCAGAGTTACCCTGATCAGTCTTCCCACTGAATGCTCTAGATGAGAGGAGCAAATAATAGTTGATAGTGGGTGATTCGTAAAAGACAGTGATCATTCTATTTATTACAGAGCTACTTAGAATTAAGAGAACCTGGGGAAAGGCGGGGTGTAGCTCAATGGCAGAGTGTATGGGCCTGGGTTCTGTACCAGAACAACAAGGGAAGGGGCAGGCCCAGGAGGGGAAAACCAGGAAATTATTTAAATGTCCAACAGTAAGGAATTGATTAAATAAAACAAAGCATTATTTACTAAAATTAGTGAAGAATTTAAAATTGCTAAATTATTAAAACTGATGAATTTTTTAAAAATGTTTTTTAGTTGTAGATGGACACAATGCCTTTATTTTATTTATTTTTATGAGGTGCTGAGGATACAACCATGTTCTAGACAAGTGCTCTATCACTGAGCTACAACCCCAGTCCAAACTGATGAATTTTTATGAACAGAAGAAATTGTTCTTATGCATAATGAGGAGAAAAACAATAGCAGCCTGTAACCTGGGGCTCCTAGAATACCCTCTGAATGACTGAAATATCCATTACTAGGCGGAGCTTGCTCTGTATTGTGCAGGCAGGAAATACGTATTTTTGAATTCCAGGCATAAAACATTAAATAAAAACAAATTAATCTTACCAAAATCTCTTTTATTGCAATTCTCATTACTTTTTCAGTTTCATTTATTTCCAGAGGTCTGGCGATGGCTTCTGTTCTCAGTTCCTAAGAGGACAATAAAATCACTTACACATATTTTCAGAAAAAGAATATTCAAAACCAGTGTTCCTAGATCTTGATCTGGCTTATGAACTAATTCTCAAAAGTTTCGTTACAGGCACTGGGGGTATAGCTTGATGGTGGAGCATGTGCTTACCACACACAAAAGGCCCTGGGCACAATCCCCAGCATCAAAAGAAAAAAAAAGTCTCATGATAATGTGGATTTCTTTTTTTTTGGAACCAGGGATTGAACTCAGGGACACTCCACCACTGAGCCACACCCCAGCCCTATTTTGTATTTTATTTAGAGACAGGGTCTCACTGAGTTGCTTAGGGCCTCGCTAAGTTGCTGAGGCTGGCTTTGAACTCGCGATCCTCCTGACTCAGCCTCCCAAATCGCTTTAATGTGGATTTCTGATGTAAAAAGACCTCCGCCATCACCTACAAATGTTTTCTGATACCTACCTGGTCTCTCCCCAGAATTCAAGGTTCTCCTTTTCAGATCGAGGCCCAACATGCCCCAAACTCCATGTGCAAACCTGAACTTAGTATCTATTACCTTTTCTCCCAAATTTACTTCATTCTATTTACTTCATTTGCATTCTGTTTGAGTGAGCCCCAAACTAAGCATAGCATAATTTACTGTCTGAATTCTTGCTGTAATCTTTTTTTTTTTTTTTTGCGATGCTAGGGATTGAACCTATGGCCTTGTGCATGCCTTGCAAGCACTCTACCAACTAAGCTATATCCCCAGCCCCCTGCTATAATCGTTTTTATGATTAAGTCCTTCTAAGCTGCCTACTACTGACAAATGCAGATGAGAATGGTCTCCCTGGCCCTGCCTCTAGTATTAACCATAAACCAATCAAGGGGGCATTTGTGACTATCATATCAGTACTGGGAACTTTGGAACCATGGGATTTTAATGTGGATGTAATTATTAGCCTGATTAGAGACTGGATGTTTGTTTTACTCCTGAGAATCCTGTTGAAACCTACAGGTAATGGTGGAAGGAGGCGAGATCTTTAGTAAGAGTCAGATCACAAGGTGAGACTCTCATGAAGAGATTAGCACCCTTGTAAGAGAGACCTAGAGTGCTCCCTCATGCTTGGCCAGGTGAAGACATAGCAAGAAAGTACCACCTAGGAGGAAGAGGCCCTTACCAGACAGCAAGTACTTAGATCTAGGACTACCAGCACTTAGATCTAGGACTTCCCGGTCTCCAGAACTGTGAGAAATAAATTTCCATTGTTTTCGCACTACTGAGTCCATCGTATTTTGTTGTAGTAGACCAAATGGACTAAGACACAGCTCCTGGAGCTCCTATCAGACTCTGCCTTGCGCTTCTTGTTACTCTTGTGCACCTCATCTCCTCCACTGGTGGGAAGCAGTGAAAAGGATCATGGCTTCCTTGAGGAGGCAGAGCTCAATGCTGTTGAGCCTGTGGTTGGCACTGGCTCTCAATAAAAGTTCACTGAGTGTGTAGACTTGGTAAACTCCTTCCTCAGATCATGACTGTACACATATTTGGTGGGGGTATTGGGGACTGAATCCAGGGGTGCTCTACCACTGGGTTACCTCCCTAGCCCTTTTCATTTTTTACTTTCAGACAGGGTCTAAGTAAGTTGCCCAGGCTGACCTTGAAATTGTGATCTTCCTGCCTCAGCCTCCCAAATAGGTGGGCTTACAGGTGTGCATCACTGCACCTGGCTCGTATTCCACATTAGAGAAGTACTAAATTCAGATCCCGTGGTTCCTCAGGGAATAGCTCAGCCACTGAAAACCGATTATTCCCTTTGGACAGTGCTGAGAGAGTGCCTGGTGGGTGCTGGTAAAGTCTTACAATGATGCCACAGCTCCACTGGTACTTAGCAGGTCACCAGCTTCTGTCTTGGGTCTCAGGAAGGTGAACGGACACATAGGCACTACTGTGCTATACACAGAAAGCCTGGAGTTGCCTCCCAAGTCACCAGAAATGGCTAGCAGACGTTAGTGGCAGTTTTGTTCTTCCAACCACTTCACCTCATAGCAACCACTAGGCTGGCACATGAAGAGCCAGGATGGTAATCTGACACCCAAGTCCTCACCCCTGAAATCCACTTTCAGTTTGTTCCTGGGTCACAGTGAAAAATAGGGGGGAAAATACCTTTACACTAGCGGCAATGCCAGAACACAGGCAAGGCAGTAAGACCGAGGGGCTAAGTCTCACATACCTGACAGAAAGCCAGGGAATGAAACTGTTTACTGTAAAAACACTAGACTGGACATGTATGCTTCAAATGCCATCAATCCTTACAGGTAAGGATTCAACTCTACTTCGTTTCTTCTTAAACCAGTGTTTTCCCAAATCTGCTGCTTGCTGGAGTCACCTGGAGAACTTTAAACCCTGATGTCTGGTTCTTAGCCCCTGAAACACTGACTCAACGGTATGAGGACAACCTGGACACAGGGTGAGTCTAAGTTCAGTAAGTTTAGTAACCACATTCTTCACAACAGACCAGTGCATGCATATTCCTTGGCTGGTCCCAGTTGGAATAAAGGACTGCAAATGAGTTTCAAAAGTAATATCAACTCCAACTGCTTGGGAGTGACTGCCTAGATCACTGGTCCTAAACTTTGCTCAATGTTAGACTAATCGGGAAGACTTTTGAAACTCAATGCCTAGGTCACATTTCATAACAGTGTCATCAGAATGAAAGCCTGGCTTCAGGAATCTGTAAAGATTCCCCAAGTGAAGCCACCAGGAGCAACGGCTGAGTCACAGGCTGAGGTGAGCATTGCTGAGAATTCTGAGGCTGAGTTCATGGGGAAAAGAGCACCCTGATCAGCAAGGTTAGGCATAGGCACAAGGACAGACCCTGCCACATGCCAATTATTTGCCATTCCTAAATTAGAAGCTCAAAATATTAAAATCACTGGATCTCTGACCAGTAGAAGAAAAGGACCTAACATTCTACATCACTTTCCACACATTACCTCATTCAATCAGGTAGAGTTTATAAAATCAGAAGAACCAAAAAGAAAGAAGCAAAATTGAAAAAGAAAATCTGTGTTTTTCTCTGAACACCGCTTACCCTCAATTCGACTTCCCTGCCCAGCAGGTCATATAGGGATGCTCCTTTGGAGGTAATTTCAGAAGCAAGCTGCCTGGCTGCTTTTAAATCTGCAATCTGGAAGGTAAATATCAGAAGCAAGATTTTCAGTTTTTAACGAGCATTCAGTAGCCAGTTGCTTACTGTCAACTGTCACCTTCAGGGAGGACATGTATTTTAGCAGTCCCATATTTACATGCTGTAGGACAGAGCTCCCAGGACACCTGCTTAGGAAATAATGACCTAAGTACAAACAAGACCAATTCCAGGATACCTGGTATCTTCAAAAACCAAATGTCAAGTCAAACTGAATCCACAATCAGGAGATAGAGGAAGAAGAAACCTGACATGCTTCCTGTTTGGAATAGGTCACAATGGGTCCACCAACAGCAGTGGGTGACCAAATGAAGGGGCAACCTGAGGGACACCTGCCGACTGCAGCATCCTGAAGACCCATGCCCAACCTCCCCTGTCTCCTCATTCTCTGCCTCAGACTTTCCTCCACAGGGTTGCTGTGATTCTCAGGTGGGTAACATCCACTAAGTACTCACAACAGTTCCTAGCTCCCACAAGGGGAGGCAACTGCGAGGAAGACAATGCCAGTGACCATGGGTGCTTTTTAGGGTGTGCGTGCTCCCCTCTTTATTGAGCATGTGATATTTCCCAAGGAGTCCTAACCTAAACATCTGCCTGCTAGCCCATTCTCCCTCTCTCCAGAACAAAGAACCCCCAACTTCTCTTTTATTTTCAACACACTAGCAAGAGTCTGGGGACATGGCCTGCTCCAGCATTAGCTTCTCCTTCAAGATATCCATCCCC
Organism: Glaucomys volans; assembly: GCA_020662805.1. Classification (NCBI taxonomy): domain Eukaryota; kingdom Metazoa; phylum Chordata; class Mammalia; order Rodentia; family Sciuridae; genus Glaucomys; species Glaucomys volans. The sequence goes on from JAJEJO010004930.1 coordinate 469,786, forward strand.
AGCTCCATCTGCTTTTCCTACCTGACAGCAAGTTTCTAACGTTGCAGGATTCTCCTCACCTTCCCCACCTCTTGACAGTGATATATGCCAGAGTTTTTAGTCCCTGGATGTTTCCTCTCCTGCTGGCACTCTTCCTAACCCTGTGACTTCAATCCCACCTATGTGCTAACCCCCAGCTCCAGCTTCACACATCAACTACCTGCTCAGCATCTCCACGGGGACATCCAGTGCACATCACAACTGTAACATGTCCAGAGCCAAACTCATCTTCCCCACCACACCTATGCCCTTTCAGACTCTTCTCTACTTCAGCTAATGGCAACTTCATCCTTCCAGGCACTCAGACCAACTTTGGGGCTGCCATGTCTAGTACTGAAACTGTTAGCCACATATGGCCACTTTTACACTTAAATGATTTAAAAATAAAGTACAATTTAGAGCTCAGCTCCTCAGCTCTGCCAGCCAGTGGTTTCTGCAGAATACAGCACAGATGCAGACCATCAGCAGGGCCAGTCTGACAGTATGGTGCCACTTCAGGATCTTCCTAGTGTCATCTCACCCACCTCAATCCACAGTCAGTCCCATAAAATCTACCTTCAAAATATGTCTGCACCTCTAGCCACTTCTCACCAGGGGTCTGGCTCCTGGTTAAAAACCAATGTGTGAAACACTAATAATAAATAAATAAAACTAGAAAGCAACAAACAAAAAACAACATGTGATTTTTCAGGCCTGACCACGATAATCACAAGGCTTTCCCTGGCAGGCCTCACAAAGGAAAGCCAGCCTGGTCCCTGATGCAGGGCACAACCAATGCGCTGGTCTCTGAAGGGCACAGCAGGCATGACCAGGCCCCTGGCCAGCCATGCTCTAATCTATGTTCCCAGCCAGGCTTCCTTTACTCTGAGCCTTGGGCCAAAGTCTCTTCAGGTGCCTCTCCTGGGGTGTGAGGCTCAAAGACACCTCCCCACCCTGGCAGTATCGAGTACTTTTCCACTTCTGGTCCTCTCCCCACCCCCACTTCAGGGTCTATAAAAATGCCATAGCCTCTTTTGGGGGCTCTGGCCTTTGACTGGTAGGTATATCATTCTATGGGGTAATTGGAACAGGGGAGTCATCCCTTCCCCTGGGTTTACAGTCTTGCTTAGACCACAGTCATTGATTAACTTCCATGCCCGACTCTCCCTTCAGCTGGTGGCAATGCAGTGGCCAGAGGGATCCTTTGCATAGAAAATTCAAGCCTATACATCTCTGCTCAAAATACCATCATTTTCCAGCTCAAGTAAAAAAATCAAAGACTTTATTTCCTGGGACCAGAGGGCTTCCCCTCCTGGCTCTCACCATAGAGACTCTTTACTCTTCCTCAAACACACAAAGCACACTGTCATCTCAGAACACATGTCCCCACTCCCAGCTGCATGGCTGCTCCTTCCCTTCCTCAAATCTCCAAAGCCACCCAACCCATGAGGCCTTCCTGGTCACCCGAGGAAGATACCCTCCCAGCATCTCCATCCCTGATCCTGCTTTGTTATTCTCTATGGTGGTTACCTTTCCTATTAAACATGAGGCTTTCAATAAAAATTTGAATTAATTCACTGTGACTTTGCTTTTATCCCTATGCTGATGAGCACAAAACTGGCCAACCACCCTTGGCCAAGCGGTAAAGAAAATGGTGGTGCCATGAGTGTCACGCACACCCCAAGAGTCCAAGAGATAAGCACTCCCTCAGTCCTTACCTTGGAGCCGAGATCAAACTTGAATTTGCTGACATCTTCCTCCCCTACTTTAGAGCTCTCCATCCCTTTGGTCTTCATAGCATTATAAAGGACAGACGTGACCTTCAGCAGTTCTTTCACTGCATACCCATCTGCCTGGTAAAGCTTCTTAGTATTGAGTTTTATATGTGCCTTTGTGGCCTATTTAAAAAAAAAAAAAAAGTTAAGACCCTTTCCAAGTAATGTCTACACCAAATCTTATGCAGGTAATTTGAAAATGCCTCTGCTGACAAGTGGGAGACAACCTAACAGTCTTAGGAGTAAAACATCTAAGTGATTCATGCATTGTGAGCAGGTATGTAAACTGATACAATCTTGATGGACAGCAATTTAATAAGGCACCAAAATTACACATGCACATATCTTTTGGCCCAGCAGTTCCACTACTAAAAACTTACTCTAGGGATATACTCACACCAAATGGTATGCATAGGGTATTCTGTACAGCATTGCTTCAAAGAGTGAAAAGCTGGAAGCAACCTAAATACTTATCTACATGAATTATATCAATAATGTATATCCATGTAAAAAATACCACTCAAGTGTAAGAGATAATGAGAAAATTCTGTATATATCTGGAAAGTTCTTCAAAATGTACCATTAAGTGAAGACAGCAAGATACTACACAGGGGCATATAGTATATACCACATGTGTAAAAGGAAGAAAAATAATAATATGTATCATTTGCTTAAATATACACAAACAAACTCTGGAAGAAATTTAAAATAGTGGTTACAGGGAACGCAACTGGGACCATGCTGACAGGGTGAAAAGTCATTTTATTCTATGTGATTTAATGATTTTTAGCAGCTTTGAACCATGAAATATATTATTTACTCAAAGTTCAGTGGTAGCCCCTGTGCTCAGCATGCAGCAGGCCCTGGATTTGATTAGTATCAAACTAATTAAGTTAATAAATAAAATGAACAAAAATCTTAATAATTGATTAAAAAACAAAAAGCTTCACTGTGAAATGGCTCCATAGAACCCTGGCAATGAAATGGTTTTAGAAAGCAAACTTAATTACTCAGTTTGAAGCAAATCTAACTAGAATTCATCCCTAATTCATTTAATTTCACAACTCCACAAAATAACTGTGAACTAACCATGAACTGGGCAATGGCCTTAATGAAGAAAACTCGGTCTTGTTCAGTCTCAACATCAGAAGGGATGTCAGTCTGAGGCTCGTATCTATGACAGAGAACAAACATGTCGGTCCAACAGAAAGCCCTCAAAAGAAAGCGGGCAACTAAGAGGACAGTGACTCTCCAAGTCCCCAGATAAGGTCATATGGTTAAGAAAAACTTCAAAAGCAACACAAAATACCTAGCGTGGAGGCTGGGGTACAGCACTTGCCTAGCCCATGTGAGGCACTGGATTTGATGCTTAGCACCACATAAAAATGAATAAAATAAAGGTATTATGTCCACTTACAACTAAAAAATATTTAAAAAAATATACCGAGGGGGCTGGGGTTGTAGCTCAGTGGCAGAGTGCTTGCCTAGCATGTGTGAGGCACTGGGTTCGATTCTCAGCACCACATATAAATAAATAAAGGTCCATCGACAACTAAAAAAAAATATTTAAAAAAATATATACTTGGCGGGGCAAACCCCTATCTAACAACACATTTAACTGATCTAAAAATTAAACTTGGAAAAAAACCCATAAAAATTAAATTAAACTTGGGGCTCAGCATACAAAATTAAATCTATGTCAGATCTCAACAGTTGGTGAAAATAATCAGAACTGTGACTCTGGTTGATCAGAGCCCATGATCCTCACCACAGTGACCAGGACTAAACAGTTCACTTGGAGAAGCAGCAGAGTTGTTGAAGTTACTTTCACTGAGTTACTGATAATTCACCAGGGCCAGCAGACTGCAGCCCTCAACCTGTTTTTGTACAGCTTGTAAACTAAGGATGTGTTTTACAGTTTAAAAACAAAAAAGAATATATGTTCTCTACATATAGAGAATATATAGCACAAAGGGTCATCAACCATCAATCATCTTAGGTTTTTTTACACAGAGAAACCTAAGCTACTCCTAATCCAGTACGCTCCAAGTATGCAGGGAAACCCCTGGCATTCTATTGTGAGGGGATGAAGAGGAGCCTGCACCAGTGTCTTACTGAGAACATTTCCTTCCCAGAGCATTTTTTAATTCAGCCAGTTCTCAACAGGTCACAAACTGAGTCTCCAAACTCAAATTGCACCAAACTCTTCTTCTGTATCACAACAGTATCCTATTTCCAGTTGGCTTATTAATAAAATCTAGCGTTCATCCTTAGATTTCAATAAGGGGTGGTCCTAACCTTTTCACAAGCCAGAGCAGCACTTCAGATACAAGCCCAAAGTTGGGTGTACGGAAATTTTCCATAGAAATATGTCGTGGGTATCCCAAAGCTCTCATCATCTCTGTGAAATCTGTCCAAAGAAAAACACAGTTCAGTCAGTTCTTCATCAAATGGCAATTGCTTATGACCTTAGATATTATTTCTGCTTTCTCTTCTTACTCTCAATCTTACAGCTTTAGGGGCTATTTAGCAACTCTTAGGAAGGAAAGAAAAAAGGAGATAAAATTGAAAATAATCTGCTACCTGAAAAACACCTACTTAAGTTCAATGGGAGAAGTACATGCTATACAGGAAAATGGGGTTTAAGAATTAGCTGTGAGCCGGGCGTGGTGGCACACGCCTGTAATCCAAGTGACTTGGGAGGCTGAGTCAGGAGGATCTCGAGTTCAAAGCCAGCCTCAGCAACTTAGTGAGGCCCTAAGCAACTCAGTGAGACCCTGTCTCTAAATAAAATACAAAATAGGGCTGAGGATGTGGCTCAGTGGCCGAGTGTCCCTGAGTTCAATCCCTGGTTCCAAAAAAAAAAGAATTAGCTGTGGCTTTAATTTCTCTCTTTGATTATCTCTTTACCACTCAAACTAAGAAACACTTGGCCTTATAAAATGTCACAGGGAAAGACTATTTTAAAATATTAACAGCAGTTATTTTTTGGGGGTAGGATAGGGTAAAGTTCATATTTCTGAGTTGTCTTTTTATGTGTGAATGTATAGGACCTTAATAACACAAATTTTAAAGATTAATTCCTTGGCTGGGCACTGTGGCACACACCTGTAATCCCAGCGGTTCGGGAGATTGAGGCAGGAGGATCACAAGTTCAAGCCAGCCTCAGCAAAAGCAAGGTACTAAGCAACTCCGTGAGACCCTGTCTCTAAGTAAAATACAAAATAGGGCTGGGGATGTGGCTCAGTGGTGAAGTACCCCTGACTTCAATGGGGATATGGCTCAGTGGTTGAGTACCCCTGACTTCAATCCCTGGGGTACCAAAATGAAAAGATTAATTGCCTTGTACTCAGGGAAATATTAAAGAGAGCAGTTCAATGAGAGAGCAATATTTAGATTATCAAACAGATTAAGAAACTAATACTTGTTGATATTGTAGATTGGGAATGCCTCAGGAAAAGTCATAGTGCTTGCAAGAAAGCAAGATTTGGAAACGAACATAGACTTTTTGGAGTTTCCATGGTGAGCCAAGGCCAATCTTCCATGTACTTCCTGGCTATGTAGTATTTGTCCTCATTCTTCCTGAAGAGGGATGTTCCACATGTCCCACTGACATTCACAAATAACCTACCTGGGCATTGAGAGTCAGGTCGGCTTCCACCAGGTGGTGGAAGACAAGGTGGGAACACAGGGAAAAGACATCGCTTTGTGACTGTTTTTTGGGAGATCTGAATAGACAGAAAATGAAGTCACAGCTTTCTCATCTCAAACTCTAAATATTTCTTCTTGCTAAATACTACTAGTATGACCAAATTCTGTTAATTTTGCATTTTTCTTGTCAAATGGAGACCAACTTGGGTGAGACTGCTACCATACACTGCCCAATTACAGAGCATTCAGTTTTATTTTGAATTCTTCTCTTTTACAGTTTCCCCTGCACATCTCCATTCAATGTCCCCCGGAAAAGTGGTGGCCCAGTCAAAAAGTACATGGTAGGAGACACCTGCCATTACAATGCAGTCATCAGGAACTCTCATTCCAGAAG